>JAFJYH010000243.1:0-71074 GCA_017365405.1 Cadophora malorum | reverse complement strand
CCCCTATCCCCTTTCCACTCTCCGCTTGCCTCCTCCAGCCCCCCTCTTCTCACTACCATACACACCTCTCCAGTGTTCTTAATAGTATACCTCCGTATTATTAGCGCCGTATTTGAGGTCACGAATACTTATATCGTATAATACGGAAAAGATAATATTACTAACAAGTGAAAAAATAATAGTATATAATATGAAAATACACGTATATGAAAGATACGGAACTAAACCAAGATTAGCTATGGGTTACCTTTCCACGCGAGAATCTCAAGCTTTTCAATCTCTCAAAGTCACGCTTTACTCCTCAATTACCCCGCGATCTATATATTAGTATAATTCTAGTAGTAACTCATACGGGAATCTCATACGGATACGAGTTCATATTTAACATTTTGTATTGTTACTACTCCGTAATCTGAAAAGCCGTATTATACTACTAGAGTGCAGCGTATCAAAATACGGGAAATACTAATGAGAACACCGCCCCTCCCCTCCTCTAGTGTCCAATCCACAATCCCTCCAGTATCCAGTATTCATTTCCAAATTCCCGTTACTTTGTCTTCTTTCTCCCTCTTGTGCATTCCGTGTCCCGCAATCGAAACTAGAACTAGAATCGGATTCCCCTCTCTCCCTCGTACAATCTCCAACCTATAGAATTCCGGCAGGTACGTCCAATTACCACTGGATACACAACCCTATATCGTAGGAAGTGCCTATATGTTTCTGCATAGATATATACTTCCCGTATACTACACAGCCCCCAGCTCATAGCCCACAGCCCACAAAATATGCAAATATATGCGATCCATCCTTCATCCTCCCTCCTCCCCTCTCCATTTCCCTCTCGCTTCCAGCTATAGTACCGCCAATTCTGCTCCTAGCCTCCTCCGATACAGTACATTTTCCCCACATATCCAACCAACCGCAATTCCCTACAACCATCCCAGTATCGCTGCCACCACGGATGAGTCGAGATCGCCGAATTTCGACTCCACGGGGAAATCTTCGTCACAG
The DNA here is from genome assembly GCA_017365405.1 of Cadophora malorum. Taxonomy (NCBI): domain Eukaryota; kingdom Fungi; phylum Ascomycota; class Leotiomycetes; order Helotiales; family Ploettnerulaceae; genus Cadophora; species Cadophora malorum. The sequence goes on along the minus strand of JAFJYH010000243.1, from coordinate 70,063 downwards.
ACAAACACAATGCACAGGCCAGTCACAGGCACACAGCAGCAAGGACAATGCGAGATTCAGAGTCGAGTTTTCAGAAGTCAAAGTTCAATCAAAAGTATCATTCCAATTCCATTCTTCGGACCTCTCATTCTCACTTCCCCTCCTGCACTCTATCTAAACCCTCTCATCTCCCCTACTCTCATGTATTTATGTATTGGTTCTTTTCATCTACCTATCATCCTACCTACCAACCATGCCCTCCCTGTTCTTCTCATCCCATTCTCGTTCTCACTTTTGACGCTAGGTAGATAGACTCATCTTGGAAGTAGCCTGCCTATGTAGGAGATATTCATACCACAAGCCAAACAGTATAGTATTGTACATTATCTTTTCTCGTTTCTGCCCTCACTCCACCCACTACCATGCACTAGCTTCCACATTCTCTCAAGCAGCGAGGCCCGGTCGATTGATCTCAACGTCAAAGACTCACGCTCTCCAACGAACAAAGACTTAAAATTCCCCCACCACAAGAAACGAAATCATAATCATCATATCAATCAACACTCCCTTCCCTCCTTCCCAATTCTCCAACTCAACAAAAAGAATCCTACACGAACACAAAAAGTAGCCCGCCGACAAATGAGAATTTCAAAAACGTGGGTCCACACAATAGAAGTAAGTAACTGAAAAAGAAAAACAATGAACGGTGTATTTCCTACCCGTTTCTCTCCCTGACACTCAGTTGTCGAGGGAGAGCCATGGATAGATAGAAGAGAACGGAACAGACGCCACCCATGATCCCTATGTTTGATTCGTGCAGAAAAAACCAAGTACACCCATCACGCAACGTAGTAACAGGTCAAAAAGCAGCCCCATCCGGCCATCCAAACACGGCATTTTTACATTAACTCCCCGTCCAAACGTCCAATCTTGCTTCTTCTCTCTCGGTATCTCGGCGCGTTGACTCGGTTCAGCCATTAGCGGCAGAGCTCAGGTCTCATATCAGATTAACCTGGCTCTTGTTCGCGCCCCCGGCCCCAACATCCTTCCCACTAGGACTCATCTCTCTCTTTCCAATACCCGTACTCCCCGTTGGGGACAGGGCATCGCTCCCCTTCCGGCTCCGACTTGCCTCCTCCTCGGCATCAAGTCTCTTCCTCCACTCGCTCAAACTCCCACTCAAGCCGTCGCCGACGTTCGAGGCGCCAAGACCATCGTTCGGGCCGCGTGTGGTAGGATTGCGGTCTTCGAAATCGAAGGCGTTGCTGAGGCGGTAGTTCTTGTTGGTGTTTTCCCAATGCGAGCGGAGCGTTTCGAGCTCGTTGGCGAGACTGTCGAGGGCCATGGAGTTGCGGTTGGCTCCGTCGTAGAGGGAGGTTTCGGACACGGAGTCGGCGGAGAGTGTCCGCTGGTGGGTACTGGTGACTGCGCCATTGGGATCTACCTGCCGGGATTGCCGACGGTAGTTGTCAACTGATGACTCGACTTGGTCGAGAAGTAACGAGACCTTTTGCTCGGCATCTTGAGCACGTCGCTCTAGCAAAGTATTTTCTTCCTGCAGTTGGGCGAGATCTGATCGAGCTTGTTGAGTAGCAGCTGTCATTTGACGTTGCGATTGCTCGTGATTCTGCTTCAGTTGGTCACGCTCTTGTTGAGATGCTGCCAATTCTTTCCTTACTTCAGCCATTTGACGCTCCAGGGTACTAGCCGAAGATTGTATCTCTGCTTGAAGAGCCTCGATTTGCTTATTGAGAGAAGCACGTTCCTCTTCCCATCCACTTGATGCATCTCGAGAAATAGTGCCCTTGTCTTCCGCTTCGGTAAGCTGCTCCTTGAGACGGGTGTTATCGGACTTGTATTTGGACAATTCATCCTTCATGCGCTTGAGCATCTTCTCAGTGCCCTTCACGTAGTGGACAGCGGATTGATAGTCGTTCTCCAACTGGGACAGCTTCTCGCGGTAGGTGTTCTCGGTCTCTTGTTGTTGTGCCTCGAAGGTCTGCTTCGTCTCCTCATGCGCCTGTACACTTGTCGCAAGTTGATGTTCCAGCTCACGAAGACGTGAAATATCAGGAGTGTTCGAACCAGACTGCGGACTCGACAGACCACGTGTCCGAACAGCACTAACAGGACTGATACCTCGCTCTCCGAGAATATCCTTCAGCGTATTGTGCTGAACGTGAACTGCGTTGGTCTCCAATTGCTGGTTCGCAAGCTGGTACTTCATGTCCGAGTTGCCAGCTTGAAGAGTCTGAACTTCACGCATAGTGGCTTGAAGTTGCTTCCTGATCGACATGCCCTCACGGCTGGCTTGTTCTTGGTAAGCTTCCAGGCCGGCAATGCGCTCTTCAGCACTGCGCAGCTTCTCGGATGCGGTATCTGCTGCTTGCTGGTACTTTCGGACCAATACATTCGCAGCCTGTACCTGTGCTTGGAGAGCAACAGCTCGGTCTTCGTTCGGTGCTGACTTTCCACCAACATCACGAGCAACAACACGATCAAGACCTGACATAACAGCCTGGCGATGAGTCCGTGCTTCATTGGCATGCTGTTCGGCAAGTTCCTCGGCGTCCCTAAGTCGTCGAGTGGCTGTTTCCAGTTCGGTCGTTCTGGCCTCATGCTCAGCCTTCAGACTGATCAGCTTCGCCTCGACCTTCTCCCGCAGAGTACGCTCCTCATCCAGCTTTCGCTCCAGGACACTTCGCATATCGGCAGAGGAGCTGAGCGCTGATCGAAGAGACTCGAAACTGTCGCTATTGTCCTTGGTCGAACCGATCGCTTCTTGGTACTTAGCTTCCAGTTCTTCCTTATCAGCCTTGAGTAGTTGAGCAGCTGCAACAGCTTCTGAACAGACGATAGCCTCTTCTCTTGCTCTGATCTGGAACTCGTGCAGCTCTGCTTTCAGGTGCTCGACTTCTGACGAATTCCTTTGCTTGTAAGCTTCCAACTCAGATAGCCTACCCTGTGCAGCATTCGAAGTGTCTTCCGCCAGCTGGCGTCCACGTCTCTCAGCTTCAAGTTCCGTAGTCAGCATCTCGATCTTGTTCTTCAGATCTCGTTGCTCGGCCAAGGCAGTGGCAAGTTTGCGGCTGATGTCCGCCGATCGATCGTTAGACATCGAGCTGAGATCTCGAGCATCGGCGTACGGCTGTGGTGTACTATTCTGGCTTCCGCTGTGCGCAGCAAGCCTGGCCTTCGCATAGACTGCTTCGCTTACAGCTGCGTCTCGTTGCTTCTCGACCTCGGCAATCTTCTTGGCTGCAAGAACGGCTTGCTTGTCTATCGAGCCTTGAACATTGGCAAGTTCATTCTTCATCGCGATCAGAGCTTCAATAAGAGGCTTGTCATCGTCATCGAATGACTCAGCCGCTCGCTGGTCCAGAATAGGACTACTTGATGGATTGGGCGTATATCCAGCTTTGCGTGCAAGTTCGAGCTCCGAGGCGTACCAAGCATTCCGATTCTTGGCCGCATCCAACTCCTTGAGAATTGCCACGGTCTGTGAATTTCGTGCAGAGCCCTTTCTAACCAGGGGATTACTCGTCTGCCGAGATGGAGGCGGGGGTGAAGTTTGACGAGCGTTGGTGACATTTCTTAACGAGGACTGCTCGCTAGTACTATCTATTGAGCCTTGTTGACGCCCTTGCCTAGTCTTAGACGAGGATCTGCTGGCACCTGCAACGGCTGCGTTCATGCTGACCGGTGGACCATTCTCCGATGTTGTAGGTTTCGATGTCTGGGCTTGTGTAGGTGTCCGTCGTCCATTCATCACCGGGCTCTCTCGCGTCTGTGGAGATTCTCTAGGCGCTGGCGACATGTTCCTGCTGTTCTGGGGCGGGGACATCTGAACGATATTCTCCACAGACCGATTCTGTACAGAGGTGTCAATTGTAGGTCCGAATCCACGATCAGGTTTCCCTTGAGGCTTTCCTCGTCCCATGGGAGCTCCATTTGGTCCTGAGGGTCCGTTCTGCCCGTTAGCACCGTTTCCTCTTGGTGTTGGTGCTTGTTGCTGTGGGGGCGGACCTGGCGGCGCTTGTGCCATTGATGCTCTTGGCAACTTCGATCCTCCTGGTGGTCCATTCTGTTGAGCTCCGTTTGGAGGTGGACCTTGGGGAGGTGGCCCTAATGGTGCACCTTGTGGTTGTGCTGATCCAGGTGCGACCCCATTCATATCATTACCATTTACGCCAGGCGCGCCGTTCCCTCGACCGAATCCCTGCTCCCTCGGCGCACCATTCAGTCTCTTCGGTTCTGGTATGGTAGAGCCATCTCGTGAGGTGAGACCTCTGCTTGCACCCATTCCAGACTTCTCTGATGCGCTTGGTCTCCGTTGTCCAGGAATTCGGTCCGCAGCCGGTGCTGGCTGAACAGCTTGGTCATTCGGGTAGCGAATCTTGCTTGTATCCAGAAGGTAAACAATGCCCAAATCCCCAGCTTCTCTCGTCGCCGTACTCGGTTCACCAGCCAAAACGACAACTTGCTTGTTGTATGCTGTCATGCTGTGTCCGGATCTGGGCGAGGGAGAAGGTCCCATATTCTGAAATGTGTACCATCTCCTCGAGGATATCCTAAATGCTGCCAAATCTCCAAGATCCGCACCTTCTTCCGTTCGTCCACCAAAGATATACATTACATCATCAACAATCGCAGCTGCGTGACCTTCTCGAGGAGCGGGTATGTAACCGATACAGTCGAGTGCCACCCAGGCGTTTGGTATTGGATCGTAGCACCATACATCATTAAACCATTGGAACCCATTTGTTCCTCCAAATCTGCGTGCGTCAGTAGATGGCTCCCCTCTCCAATCATGCTACTTACAAGTATAACTTCTCGTTGTATGTGACAATCGAATGATTCGTTCTTGCCGGTGGTATTTGTCCCTGAGGTGGTCCACCCTCTTCGCTATTCCGAATGAGCATTTCCCATCTGTTCGTAGGTACCTGCAATTGGTTCAAATCAAAGGCAACTAGGTCATTCATGAAGTATCCCTCCACTTGACCGCCAAAAACATAAATCTTTGATCCCAAAATGTTCAAGGAATGCCCATATCGTCCAGAAGGTCGAGGTCCGGCCGGTACTGCTCTTGACCATTGTCGCGTTGCTATTGTCATTAGTAAACTCCCTGAGCACCAACCTTTGAGACTTACAAGTATTAAGGAGGTACAAGGTTTCGTCCAAAACATCGGAATCGTCCATCTTAGTGTCTCCTCCGTAGACAATAAAAGCGTTTCCAACCAGTAAACTGGCATGTCCAACTCTTGGTCCTGGGCCTTCAGCAGTCGTAGCCAAGGGATAACATGCCATATTCCCCCCTGCCTCAACCATCCATAAATCTCCCTTGACCGTCGAACTGTTGATAAGACCGCCCATAAGGTAGATATCGCCCTCTTTCGAGGCCACCGAATTGACAGCCGCGCCATATCTGGGGAAAGGACTTGGATGTGAGGTTGTGTACGTGAGTCGCCGTTGCGACCAGGGATATAAAGAGGCATTAGGATTTGAATTCATCGAAGATTGTACAGCGGGCGCAGAGCCATTCCGTAACTATTCCCAGAGGTCAGTATTCAATGATCCCTTTGAAAACCGGTGGCATTCCAGGCCGCGCGCAGATTGCCATCCCTATCCTGCCAAAACTCATAATTAGAAGGAACTCACAGGAAGATCTGAAGCCGGCGATTCTGTATTAGGTCCTCCTCTGCGACCATTCGCAGCTTGCTCTGGACTCGGCGTCGCACCCGCACCTCCTTGCAACGAGTTCATAGAATTATTGACGCTCGATCCTGGAGTGGAAGCCTGCACGGCGCCCTTCTCGTTGATATTCCCTCGGCCTCCAGCTCCATTGTTCGGGGAATTGACGGATACCTGTGAGCCTGCGACATTGGCATTCGCATCCTTTGCTGATTGGGCCTTGTCCGCATTCTTCCTACTCTTAAAGAGCGAGAATGCCATCGTGGCGCCTCAAAAGAGAAGTGTATACGTCTATTAGAATCCAGGTCGTCCAGTACCTCGCCCTCTATCGAGAGGGAAACGTTGATGCAGTTCGATTGTTTGCAGTGCGGTGTCGAGCAGTTGTAGTATCGTCGATGGGTCAAGGGGAGGAAGGGATCGATTCGCTCGCAGCGACGTCTCCTGTCGGCGTCGTGAGACAGCAGAGAATATTTGTGCCCGGCCACAGGATTATGGGATGGGGGTCGTGAGCCAGTTGCTTTGAGGTGGTATTGGAAATAAATGGCTGGGTCGGGCTGGGGAATTTTGAGGAGGAGCCGCGATTGATGCAAGGCGGTCGCAGCTGCTGGATTGTCTGTCGCACGGGCAAAAACGAGAAAGCGATGATGAAGCAACAGCAGACAGCGGACGACCAAACGAACAGGTACCGGTACAAAAATAAGGGGAGACAGCGCGCGATCGACCTTCACGATGTAATGCTGCTCTGGAAGTGTGGATGGCTGGCCGCTCGGCGGTAAGGAGGTGTACAGTAATAATTATTTTGTTGATGGGATGGGCCGGGCCAGGTACTCGGAGATGTGAAGTGGAAAAAGAATCGGGGCAGCTCTACAGTCCAGAGTGAGAGAGTGATGCTGCAATTCAGGTCCTTTGTCCGGGATGGATCCTTTCCCTGTCAAGTCGTCAGGGAGTCTCTTGTAGGGTCTCCTAACAAGTCAAATCCATTCCCAGTGAGCCAGTCAGGTCAAGTCAAATCCTGTCCCCGTCCCTTTTGGGGGTTCGTTGGTTCGCTTCGGTAGTGATGCACAGATCTGAGGAGAGCCCGAACGACCAAAACACTCGGCGACGTGGTGGAGGAGTGGACAAAGGGGGAGATGAGATGGGATGATTGTATATCAAAAGCAAAACTGATGTAGATGATTACAAGAAGCACAAGTCCGCACCATCTTAGATTATTCTTCTACAAAACACCTCTTCTGCTCTCTACAGACTTTTCCTTCCATTTTCGAGCTTCCTCCCATCCCATCCCATCCTCTCCCCTCTCTTGTGCAGCACTACTGACAGAACCATATGTACCCCTGAGCAAGATAGACACGCCCGATGCCCCCGTCAGGATTAGTGCGATCACCACAAATGTTTCATCCAAGCACAGTGCGAGTTGGAGCAAGACCAGAACAAAAGAGGATGCGTGTAAAGCTGGGCTTGTCCTGTTTCTGCATAGAAGGATGTTTGGTTTGACATCGGAATGCGAGTTCAGTTGCAAACCTGTTGTACCGTGAACGGCAGATTTTAGATGGATTGTCGGTATGAGTATTATTTACTTTTTTTATATGCAGTGCTTTAGAGAATGTTCTTCGGTGCTGCTATGCCACTGGCTTGCTTGCCTGCTTTGCCTTCGGGTACCTGGCATATCTTCTGGAACGAACGGGGCCGTGACCGTGAGGTGGCCATCAATTTGGCCACCGCACATTGCACCTATCGTTAGGTAGGCTCACCGCATCACCGCATCATTATAAAGGTACGTATTCGGATGTGCACATCAATCACATCATATCAGACCAGGAAAGGATGAGAGAAACGACCCCCAAATCCATCTCACCATTCCCAAAGACCATGGCCGTGACTGCAGCCCACAGCAAGGCGATCATCCCGGATTAGCTGTGCATACCGCTTAAGTTTCAAGAATCTTCCCCTATTGGAAGAGATGCAGGTCACACATCTGGATGGCTTCCAGAAATACTTTATCCAGGCTGACAAGTCATGTCGCTTCGATTAAATAAGTAGATGGGGGTTATCGATAAGGAGGTGCATGGCGCTTGGAGGCGATATTTTTATTTTTATTCAGACCTTCGTCCTCTGGTACCTCCAACGTTGAGCTTCAGGTTTGCAATGTTGGAGTCCGTCAGCGTCAAACAAAACATGGAACGATCCGTTCCCCTTTACCTAGCAAACCAAAGCATAAAGCATAATTCTTTGAATAAGCTTCAATGATCGGCTCGCAAAATAACGTCCGCAATGCCTTTACAATGCGGTAATGAGATCCATGATCGCTGCTAGTACGTAGTCATAACGTGTATCCTAAGTAAACAAATTTCTGCAGCTCACAAGCAACAGCAACAAGCTGACGAAGTGCTCACCGAGCAGAAATAGAATATCTCGTGTGCGTAAGATTGTACTTGTACATCAGTTCTTCTGATTGGCGCTGTTTTTGGTCATCTTTCCATCAGGAGACCTCTTCGGCGGCTAGAGGATCCTACGATACTTCAATGCCTGAGAGGACTGGCTGGCTTGCATCACTCAGCTATTGATCTTGAGCTCTAACTCGGAATTGCACATACCAGCTATCATCTGGTCTCTAATATAGTAATCAAAAGAGACCGAATTACGTTTCATGGTTCTTTGCATCAGAAAACATCATGACCTGTTTCTCGAGGAAACTCGAGTCAACGAGCCCGAATGGTGGGGCCAGTGGCGGCCGCTTTGCCGAGTGACAGATAAGGTAGTGCTGGGCTGCTGGGACTGAACAGCCGGGCGAGAGCCTCACCCATCGGCAGCCTGCTCTGTCTCGTGATCTCGGAGGAAATCTGGGGCGGTCTACATGACGAAGCTAAGAGCTGAGGGTAAGAAGAGCTCTTGTTGTGCTCAATCGCTTTGCATACACGACCACCGCCATTGCGACCGGTATACAGAGTAGACAGGAACCGAATAGTCATTCGCAAGTGCTCGGTAACGGGACGAGGTATTCGAGGCTGCGTCGAGGTCCAATCCGAGCATTTGTCGGCCCGTTAACCTCGCCTTGCCTTGCGTGCCTAACATCTGGTGAATCTCGAGTTGACCGCTCACCTTTTCGTCACCGAACCGTACAATAACCCAGGCCCGTCTCCGCGATCGTTCTTCAACCGCTATCAGGACCAGTAAACGCTGTATTGGATAGCTCTCCTCGAAATCAAACAACAAACACATGAAGAGCTCCAATCCTTGACCAGGGAGCTGCGGTCTTGACCATGACAGCTGTCGGACTCCAACAGCAGCAGCATGGGGCGCAACAGTACAATCCGCGACAATCTCCTCACTCTTCGAATATGTCTTCGCGACCGCAGACTTACACGTCCGCTGGACAAGCCCAGCTCTTGCGACAAGAACCGCCTATCCAGAACGGCAATTCCCCTCTGATGGGCCACCGACCAGCAGTCAGTAACGAGCCTGTGAATGGAAATGCACACCCACCAGAAGACAACGATCGCAGACAGTCTGCCACACCCAGTACAGCTGCGCCGAATGCCAATGAACTTGCACGACAGAGACGAGCTTCTCTCCAAGCCCGGCCGACATCTGCCCCCAATGGAACTACCGAATCTTCCCAAGAGGACTCCGAGACGGACATTGTAAGACGAAGACCTAAGCCTTTATTGCAGAGAGCGAAGAGCGACTATGGACCGCGTGGTGAAGAACACGACTCTGCGGACGAGGACATGCAAGATTGGGGTGCGAGACATGGTTTTGAGGATCACTATGCGTCCGAGGAATATGTTTCTCAGCTGGCTAATGTGGGTTGCTCTTTCCTTCTATGTTCAGACATTATCTTTCGTCATTTATCCCGTTCTCCCATTTGTTGAAACATCTTTTCTTTCCGTATTCTTCATCTGGACTTTGCAATCTCTGTATCTTGTACGTCTGCTGTTGTAAAGATGGAAGACCTCCCGAATTGGAGTTGGGAGACCAACCATGGGGGTGTTGCGCCACCAGACGAATCAACAGAAGCTGGCAAAGGAATATGGACCAAGGTCCGCACAATTCCTTGGGCTACTGGCAAGGAGGAAAAGATCCGTCGCAAAAGGAACCTCAAGCACTGGAGTCGTCGGACTTTGATTCTCGAAAGCAAAAAAATCTGTCGTGATAGGGATTTCAACTATTGGAGACTTCACAAGATCTTGTCAAATTGGGTGCCTCCAGATCTGAGTGCTGACGGTTACATACAGAATTGGTACATGTACTTTACAGACAAACGTCACGAGACAAATGGGAATCCAAAACCAAAGTCAGAAAGCTACGAGCTCCAAGACTGGCGAATGAAGGATCGCCTCAAGACTGTCTCTGCAGCTTTAGCAATTTGTCTGAATATTGGAGTCGAACCTCCTGACCAACTCAAGACGAACCCAGGTGCAAAGATGGAAGCATGGCAAGATCCTACGACTCCACCTGTCGCAAAGGCATTGGAGATTATTGGAAAGGCCTTGCAGGCACAATACGAGACACTGGCAATTCGCACTCGATACAAGCAGTACCTGGACCCCTCTGTGGAAGAAACAAAGAAGTTCACACAGTCTTTACGAAGAAATGCCAAAGAGGAGAGAGTGCTGTTCCATTACAATGGGCATGGTGTACCAAAGCCAACAGCATCTGGAGAAATTTGGGTCTTCAACAAGAACTATACTCAGTACATACCTGTTTCCCTGTACGACCTACAGACCTGGCTACAGGCTCCGACATTCTATGTTTGGGACTGCTCAGACGCCGGCAACATTCTCAACAACTTCCACCGCTTTGTTGAAAAGCACAAGCAAGAAGAAGCTGATAACTTTGCCAAGGATCCAAATTACATTACCCAAGCTTTCGAACCTTACATCCATCTGGCTGCTTGCGGCGTGAAGGAGAACCTCCCTACCAACCCGCTTTTACCAGCAGATGTCTTCTCTTGCTGCTTGACCACACCGATTGAGATGGCACTATGGTTTTTCGTCCTACAAAATCCACTTCCGTCTCAAATCACACCCGAGAGAGCCAAGAAACTTCCAGGAAGGCTACAAGAGCGCAGGACTCCACTCGGCGAACTCAATTGGATCTTCACTGCGATCACTGACACAATTGCTTGGACTACTCTTCCACGACCACTCTTCCGGAAGTTCTTCAGACAGGATCTTATGGTTGCTGCCCTGTTCAGAAACTTCTTGTTGTCACAGCGAATCATGGCTGCCTACAACTGTCATCCTCAATCATATCCGGAACTCCCAGATACTCACCAACATCCTCTTTGGGAGAGTTGGGACTTGGCTGTTGAGATGGCTCTTTCTCAGCTACCCGCGCTAGAAGATAAGGAGAACGGAATTAGACCTGACTATGAATTCCAGAACTCGAGCTTCTTCACGGAACAGCTTACTGCCTTCGAGGTCTATCTGACCCAGGGCGCTGTCACGCACAAGGCCCCGGACCAGCTCCCGGTTGTTCTGCAAGTTCTGCTCAGTCAACAGCACCGTGTTCGGGCTCTGATTCTGCTAGGCAAGTTCTTGGATATGGGCCCATGGGCAGTGAATTTGGCTCTCAGTATTGGAATCTTTCCGTATGTCTTGAAGCTGTTACAATCCGCTGCAAATGAGCTTAAGCCAGTCATGGTGTTCATTTGGACCAGAGTCTTGGCTGTTGACATCACTTGCCAGACGGATCTTCTAAAGTGAGTTGTCACCTCTCTTCCTTGATCATAGCGCACCATTGGCGAAGCAATGAGCGTATACTAACACATTTACAGGGATAGCGGCTACATGTATTTTGCTGCCATCTTGAAGCCTACAGAAGGACTGCCTGTGGTTGACAGTCTGGAGCACAAGGCAATGTGTGCATTTATTCTTGCTCGACTCTGCGATGGATACAAGCAGGGTCAAACTGTCTGCAACCAGTCGGAAATCATGAGCTACTGCTTGATCCACCTTCAGAATGGCGATAACCCTCTCTTACGACAATGGGCCTGCCTGTGCATCAGTCAACTATGGAAGGATCTTCCAGATGCGAAGTGGAGAGGTATTCGTGAGAATGCACCATCCAAATTAGCTTTCCTGGTTCGGGATGTGTGTTGCGAAGTCAGAGCTGCGATGCTTTACGCCATGACCACCTTTTTGGGTATCACAGATCTCACCGACGAGGTTGCACGGATCGAGGAGAACATCTCGTGGACCGTCATGGAAATGACCAACGATGGAAATGCCATGGTCCGCAAGGAGCTCTTGGTATACTTCTCGAAGTTCGTCCATCGGTATGAAAACAAGTTCTTAGTTGCTGCCTTTGAATATATGATGGAGGAACGAGAATATCGCCTATTTCCGCCTGCAAATGACGGTAGGGAACACAAGATGGGACTACACTATGCGAGACCCGCCAATCGAGATGGTACCGGCGCCATCAAAGCTACCGCCCATGGTGTGGCTCACAATTCGATATTCGCTGCTGTCTGGAAGCACGTCATTATCATGTCCGTTGACCCTCATCCCGAGGTTGGGCGAAATGCCAAGATTATTATGGACTATGTATTGTCCGCCCTGCTGCAGTCGCCACTGGCTGAGCGGGCACAAAAGCTACAAGAAGACATGCAGAGAATTGATGCACGGGCAGCAGCATCAGCAACCAAGCAGCCGAAACAAGCGTCAACAGATGTCCGGCCGAACACGCCTATGGGACAGGAGGTCAACAATGCAGCCCCACCTACACCCGGATTATTAAAACGAACTGCCAGCTACCTGTTTACTTTGCCATTTGGTGGGTCCAGTGCCGATAACTCACCTTCAGATAGCGTGAATAGTCGTTACCCTCCAAAGTCTCCTAGTCTACGAGGTCCTGCCAATCCTCGGACCCGACCTCTGTCGGACTTCAATCCTGCTGCCGAACAGAACGACCCTCCTCCGACACCTGGAGTCTATCATGCAGCCAAGGAGCCAATGTCAGGGGACTATCAAGCCCGAGATATGTCTGTCCCTCCAATGATACCTTTGGAAAGTACTTTCTTTGAGTGGTCAATTGAGTACTTCCGGGAACCTCAAATGAAGCCAAATGAGGCGGAGGAGCCTGGTAGCACTGACTACAACGAGCGTCTATGGAGAAGATCTCGCAATGAAGCTATTCTTCGAGAAACTCAACCGCAGAAAGAAATTGCAGGAAGTGGAAAATGGACCACACCCGCTGGATTTTTCAACAACCAAAGCCAGCCTTCCAAAATGGCATTCCACCAGTTTGAAGATCATCTTGCAGTTTCAGACGATCGAGACATCATCAGTATTTGGGATTGGAAGAAGTCTGGTAGGCTGAACAGATTCTCGAATGGCAACCCTGAGCGCTCCAAAATCACTGGTCTTCAGTTCATCAACGAAGATGACCAGGCATTCCTGCTTACCGGAGCTGATGACGGTGTCATTCGGATCTATAGAAACTATGATTCCGAGAAGAAGATCGAGGTCGCTTCGGCATGGCGAGCTTTGACTCACCTTGTCCCGAGCAATGTCAACGCAGGAACAGTATTTGACTGGCAGCAAGTCTCTGGTAAGCTCCTCGTGGCAGGCGACGTCAAGGTCATTCGAGTCTGGGCTGCAGCCCCAGAACTCTGCGTCGTTGACATCAATGCCCGCTCCGGATCCTGCGTCACGTCTCTCACCTCCGATCAAATGACTGGCAACACATTCGTGGCTGGCTTCGGCGATGGTGCAATCCGAGTATTCGACGCACGAAATCGACCTCAAGAAGCCATGGTCAAGAAATGGAAGGACGAGAACAATGGTGTGTGGATCAAGGCTGTGCACATGCAGCGAGGCGGTCAAAGAGAGCTCGTCTCCGCAAGCATCAATGGCAAGGTCAAGCTTTGGGATATTCGTATGGATAAGTGCCTTCGCACTATCAAGACCACAAATGATGGTCTCCGGACGGCAAGCATCCATGAACACTTGCCTGTCTTCTCTGTGTAAGTTTCTTATCCTGCTCAACCCTCCTAGTTATCTCAAGACCTCACCACTTTGTCTGAATCGCGCTAACGCCGACCAGCGGAACCACAAATCACACCGTCAAGGTCTTCAATTTCGAAGGCACCCAACTCTCACGCGTGGAACCGTATTCAAGCTTCTTACGCGGCGTCACACCCATCTCAGCCACGGCCTTCCACCCCCATCGAATGATGCTTGCGTGCGCCGCCAAGAGCGACACACACATAAATCTCTTCACTTGTGTTGAGAAAAAACCTGCCATTGTGCAGGAATACTAATTACACCCTTTTGGTCTTCCTTTCTTGGTGGGAAAGAGAAAATTCAATGTTTTTGTTTTATGGCACCGGATTGAGTGATCGACTCGGGCTGTACTCTACACACATCCCCCCTGCTCTTCTTCTCACAGTCTCCGGTACATGCGTACGTTCGCATCAGGACCTTGCCTAGTTCGCTTTTACTCAGCATGCTTCGTTATCCTACCTTGGTTTTCACGTTCTTTATTTCTTGCATGCATGGCGAGGTTAGGGTTAAATCAACTGGGACTTGGGTGGCGTTCTGTCGGTCTGCAATTCCTTCTGCGCTCTTCTTCTTCGCGATGGGATTGGTTTTCAAGGGATGGATGCATGTATGGGCTAATTGGTCTGGTGCAATGGGGCGCTGAGATGGACGGCAGATGATAGATGCAGGCTGCGAGAGGGGTTTAACGTCGTCTAGCCATCGAGCGAAGACGGAGGAAGTCTGTTGTAAAGTAGACGGGTGGCTAATGCATAATGGCGTTGTACGATGACATTCTTTGGTTGCTGCTTGAAATGACTGATTGAAGGGGGGCAGGTGATGTCGAAAATGCGTCCATGTGATTTGATGTGAAGACTTGAAGAATTTTAAGCATATGGCGTGATGACTGAGAACGATTTCTATGTCAAGGAGACCTGCAGGCAAGCATACATTGCATTAAAATCCAGGGATTTTCTCTACACATTTATTTGCGTTCATGGCTTCAAGACATATACGTTCTCATTGCCAATGTCTTGCCGTGATTCGAACCACTTCACCTCAGCCTCAGTTTGCTTACTCCCTCTGTATCCGACCCTCAGCCTCGTGCGAGGGGTAAACAAGGCTGAATGCTCGCTTAGCAAAAACTAGGGTTGTTAGCGCACTTCTTTCGCCGTTTGACTCTAAAGTGACTCCACCCCACCTCACCTCACCTCACGTTGTCAACAGCTTCGTACAAGTACATAACCACATTTCTCTCGCCACGAGTGCGATCCTCTCCTCCTACCGACCGAGTGCCGCACATACAACCAATTGAATCAGTACAGCTACGTTGCACCTCGCCAGCATGGCAGACCAACCCAAAGACACAGCATCGGTGCCCACCGACCCCGCCGTCGCACCAACACCCACGCCAGCAACAGGCTCAACATCCGCAGAGGGCGCCGAAGTCTCCAAAAAAGGCGCCAAAAAGGCCGAAGCAAAAGCCAAAAAGGAAGCCGAAAAAGCACGCAAAGCCGCCGAGCGCGAAGCCCTCGCCGCCTCCTCAGCCTCCGCCTCGTCCATCGACAACGCCAAAGACAACTACGGACAGATCTCGCATATTCCGACGATCAAGGCTGGGATTGCGCATTTGAGAGATCTTGGGGAGGGGGATGTGGGCAAGACGGTTAAGGTTCGGGCGTGGATTCAGAATGCGAGGATGCAGGGTGCGAAGATGGCGTTTGTGGAGTTGAGGGAGGAGGGGAATTGGACTGTGCAGGGGGTTGTGGCTGCCACTGCTGAGAAGAAGGAGGGTGAGAGTGAGGGCGATAAGGAGGGGAGCGAGGGGGTGGTTAGCAAGCAGATGGTTAAGTGGATTGGGGGGTTGAAGTTGGAGAGTTTTGTGGAGGTTGAGGCGAGTGTGCAGAAGCCGCTGGAGCCAGTCAAGAGTTGTAAGGTTAGTGGGTTGGAACTGCATTTGACGAAGGTTTACTTGGTGGCCGCGGCGCCGGAGATGTTGGGGTTGGGACTTGGAGCGGCGAGTAGAGCGGTGGGAAGGCTGGATGAGGAGGAGGTAGTGGAGGAGAAGGTTGAGGGTATGTTTTGTTGTCGTTTCTTTCCATTCTAGCCTTGCTGCCGGGGATACCGTGAGGACGGAATTGGTTCAAAGAGTAAATGCTAATAAATTCCAGGTCTCACAATCACCGAAGGCACACCCCTCGCCAGTTTGGCAACCCATCTAAACAACCCCGCCATGCACAAGCGTGCACCTGTCAGCCAGGCAATTGCCGATATCCGGATTGCAGTCGAAGACCTCTTCTGTGAATACCTCAAGCAGAACCGCTTCAAGAAGTTCCATCCCCCGTCGCTCATTGGTGCTGCTTCCGAGGGAGGAGCCAATGTTTTTAAGCTGCCCTATTTCGAGAAGGAAGCGTACCTTGCTCAATCGCCCCAATTCTATAAGCAATTTGAGATTGCGGGTGGTAGGAAGAGAGTTTACTGCGTGGGACCTGTTTTCAGAGCAGAGAATTCGAATACGCCTAGACATATGACAGAGGTAAGCTTTGTTACACACATACCTCTCTCGTTTGGGAAAGTGAGGAATTCTGGCTAACAAAACAGTTCATCGGTCTCGATCTTGAGATGGAAATTGAAGAGCATTACCACGAAGTCCTCCACATGCTCGAAGGCGTCCTCCTGTACATCTTCAAGGGTCTCAGCACCGACTACCGCGAAGAAATCGAACTCATCCGCACAGTCTACCCCTCAGAAGAATTCCTGCTCCCCGAACCCGGCAAAGAAGTACGCCTCACATTTGCCGAAGGCCAAGCCCTCCTGCGCTCCGAAGGCCCTCCCGAGTTCGCCAACGTCTCCGACACAGAAGACATGTCTACCCCTCAAGAAAAAGCCCTTGGTGCTCTCGTCCGCAAGAAATTCAACACCGACTTCTACGTCCTCGATAAATTCCCCATCGACGCTAGACCCTTCTATGCTATGCCTGACCCAGAAAATTCTGCCGTCACTAACGCGTATGATTTCATGATGCGGGGACAGGAGATTCTGAGTGGTGGTCAGAGATTGCATTTGCCGCATGAGTTGGAGAAGACGATTAGAGCGAAGGGCTTGGATCCGAATCAGCCGGGTATCAAGGAGTATGTGGATGTGTTTAGAAGTGTGGGTGTTCCGCCTCATGGAGGCGGTGGGATTGGACTTGATAGAGTGGTTGCGTGGTATTTGAATTTGCCGAGTGTGCATTTGGTGTGTGATTATCCTAGGACGCCGAAGAGATTGAGTCCTTAGATTGG
The DNA here is from genome assembly GCA_017365405.1 of Cadophora malorum. NCBI lineage: Eukaryota > Fungi > Ascomycota > Leotiomycetes > Helotiales > Ploettnerulaceae > Cadophora > Cadophora malorum. Next base: position 53,124 of record JAFJYH010000243.1, on the reverse strand, counting down.
TGGGGGAAAATTGGTAGATATAGCTGAGAGGCACAAGGGAGACGTGGATGATGAGTGGTCATATGTGGACGGCATGATGGGGAAGGGGAAGTTGGGCAAACATTTTGCTGGAGTGCTGTGAAAGTCACCAACAAAACTGCGAACAATCAATGATAGATGAATAGAAAATCAGACCTTGGTTCACAACTCAATTTCTGACAGCCGAGTAGAAGTTTACTTCCTGTCCAACACTGCAGAGCACGCGGTGCCTGAGAAGGCAAAAGTCTCTGTCAAGATACCCCTCGGTCTTTTCCTACCGCCAAATGGAGCAAAGTAGACTAGGTATTCATTCCTCACGTGTAAGTATGCTTGCATTTCCAAAGCTCAATCTAAGTGATTTATTTGTCAATGAAGTACGAGCACAGGCATCAATTTCCAAGAACGCTGCTGGTATTTCGGAGACATATTCATGGTCTTGCCATCCAAAATTCCACGTCCTATCTCCCATCAACCTCATCCTAAACCTTAAGCCAAAACTATACCCCCACGCTTCCCTCCACGATCATCACTTAACGATAAATCCACAAGCGCTAAATAAATGACCATTCGAGTCGATTTGGTACTAGCACCCTACATGGATCCCTTGTATGACGGCTAATCGTGTTCGGCCTTGAACTCAAATACCAGACAGCCAGCTTGTATACTTCCTCCAACACCGCCATTGTTACATTTCTTGTAGTTGTCGACAAGCAAATTTTGACAGGTGTTCTTATCCTCATCTTTCAAAGCCAATGGGTTGTTTGGTAACATCTGCTCGCCACCCGGAGGTGCGAGTAGACAGCCTTCCTTCCAGTAAATCTTGAATTGTACAGGCTGCTTCTTGTCCGAAGCCGCATAGACAACAGTCGTTGACGGATCATCCCTCTCGATGGCTTTCTTGTTGGTCCCTTCGCAAGCGATGACGGCCAAGTTCCTCACCCAAGATGGATGTCACCGTGAGATCCAAATGCGTCCGATGCGAAGCACTGTCGTTCTTGGAGTGTAAGAGCCGTAGTCAGCGGGGCATTTATCCTGTAGTCGAATACGCCGCACTCAACATTGATAGAACCGGTGGTTGACATGACTTGCTGATCAGCTAGAGAAATTTTCCTGTCAGTAAACCTCCACCAAGTAGATTGTTCCAGTAGTGAGGTATGCCAGTCATGCTGAGACTGGTGTGAGCGTGACTTACTACCAGTGTTGCTGCACCCACTCGTTATTTGACCAAAGGCCTGCAAACAATCATGCACACACCCTTTCTTTCCGGTGGATGGCTTGAAATGAAGGTCGATGCTGTAGTCCAGAAAGTCTTGAGGGTTCTGAGGAGGTACTCGAGGTCGAAGCATCAATTGTCCTTGAGGAGTCTTGTTGTTACCATTCGCGTCAACTGACATTTGCTGTTCCGTCGCTGCCGTCCATTTCTCACAGAAGCCGTGATACACATTGCTCGACGGCCCTCCAAATACACTTCCAGGGAACGCAACCCTATTTTTCACGTCGCATTGGGCAACTGGCTGCACTGCCTTGGGTGGGGCAAGTCCTCCGTGCCCAAGGAGATTCCACATTACCAAAATGGCTTGTTGTTCTTCGCTGCTTGCCATATTGACGAAAACATCCGGCGGTGTATGGCACAAGCAGCCTTGGTATTCTCCCTAAGGAGCTCAGTATCTCTAAATTAGGACCTCAAAGGTTATGGGGGCCAGGCTTACGGAGCGGCATTTTGTATCCCCTCCGGGCTCTTTCGGCATTTCTACGTCGCAAGTGTCCTGCTCGTCTTGCCCACAGACAAGCTAATCTGGTCAGCATCTATCAAGAATGGCCTGAATCATCACATCTGAGAAAATTCTGGAGTAACTTACCGGAGTGGACGTTGGATCGGGCCAGCCTGAGCTTTTGGAGCTACTCGAGGAACTAGTTGGCGTGGCAGTGGAAGTTGGCAGTGTCTCGATGGTCAACAAAGAAGCTTCTATCCTGTTCTCCTCTCCTAAAGATAACTTCTCCAGTAATGTATCAACCGCGAGTGCAAACAGAAAGTTGCCAAGCTGAACTGCCACGTCTTCTGACAGGTGAAGCATTGGAGCGTATGCAACGACGAAGTCAACAGCTATGTTGGCTGCTCTCGCGACGTCGCCGGCTGCAGTTGCAAATCCAAAACGTAACTGATTTGGGTTGAGAAGTAAGAGGTCGTTCAAGGGTCCTCCCTGCCGAGCCATCGTGGCGGCTCCCTCGACTGCACATATAGCGGCACCGTAACCAGGTCCAGCACGCCGTCTTAGTGATGTGCCATCGTCGAAGTCACGGCTGTCCGCACATTCTGTCATTCTGTGCATCATTTCATCCAGACGGACGGCAAGTTGGGTATCCAAAATGGCAGAGAGATCACCGGTGGCAAATGCACCATGAGCAGTGGAGACTACGGTGACAGATGGTTCCTTTGACCTGCGTAACGTAAGTATACAAGATCAACTCGCTCCCGTGGCGTATTCACATACCCCATGAGCGTGGTTCTATCAAGGACAGGCGTGACCGTGGCAACAGGCTGCCCCTCAGCCGAGATGATCATTGTAGTAGCTATTGCGATAACAGTGACTGAGCTTACCTGGCCGTGGGGTAGGAAAAGCGACTTCGCAAATTCCTCGTCAGAATGTCGGATGTGCCACATTGATACAAGTAGCTCTGCTACGTGTAGAATGCAACAACACCCCCAACAACCCCAACTTTTGGCAACCCGATGCGGAATGTCTTTGAAAGCATATGACCAAAGTTACGACGGTCGAGTTGATTGTCGATTTGCAACTCAGAATCTTGTAGAGCTTGAACAACGTCTTGGTAGCATTGGTCGTCTATCGTGGCACCACATCCATCCAAAACGCCTCCCACCTTGCCTCGTGTATCGGCGGACAGGGACACATCATAGCCGTCGGAGTCAGATCCCGACAGCCAGACGGTACTCCCAGTAAGATCGGGTGGGCTTTCCTAAAAAGCGCAAGTGTTAAAAATAATCTAAGGCAGAATTTTCAGTCACGCACCAGCTGCCCTTTGTATTGATCAAGGCTACCGAAATCCAAAGTTTCCTGGACGGTGAGATCCATCAAGCTAACCGACACTAGCATGAGCCATGGCTTGATTCTCATCTTGAAAGTGGTTACCCTATGGTTGCTTTTGTTGTTTTGAGCATAAGTCGTGTGTAAGGAAGTACACTAGATCATAGACGCAAAAGGTAGGTCAGGGCATTGTTGAACGAAATGTGTGTTCATTATATGCTCACGAACGGACTCCATCAGCTTTCAGCGGAGAAAGTCTCCACTGAAGGGAAACGGTGTCAACAATCTCCATGTCTATTCCAGAACAGAACCAACACCCTCCGACGGTAGGTTTGTTGGTTTTACATCGATAAAGGATGTACGCTGGGTCTCCTCTGAGGCCTCACAATCAACCTAACTGCTCCCACTGTTGGTTGATATGCTTTAAATATGTCCGGCCAAGATTTCAGGATTCAATGTGAAACAACTCCAGGTATTGCAACTGCAGAAACTGCTGGCTGGAAATCTTTGTACATTCTCACAGGCATACTCACAATGTTTCCAAGGTTGGCCATTAACAGATGTCGCGACGTGTTCTCAACATCTCACGATAATCCACCACTCTTCCATTCGTGGGCTAAGAGATACATTGTACAGCCTCAGATTGGTTATTTTGGGTATGTTTCTGTACCAGTTTTAACATCTAATATTTCCAAGCTGGAGTCGTAGGATTCTCAAGGCACCAAGAGATAGGTGTCCACTTGAGAACGCTCATGTCTTCTGGACACAAATAGGAGGAGTCTCCAAGTCTCTAGGTTGGACACAGAAGGCCCAGACTCCGATCTTGATTATAGAATATTACCGTTCATCATTTTCAACACCATACATCTGTCTTCAAAAGATCGCATTATCACTTACAATGAGATTCCAGTATCTGTGCCTGGCTTTCGTTGCAAGTTACTGTAGTGCAGGAAATTCTTGTCTCGATTCTTCTTGTAGTCAGTTATATCACATCCAGCATCCATTACTGCTAAGTGTTCTTGCCCTTGTCAAGACGGCATGGTTTGACTAATATGCTTGACTAGGCTCTAGTCCCGAGCTTGCCGAAGGCATAAAAGGTGGAATCCGAGAGGCGATTGATCTTGCGACCAATGCAGCTGCAGTTATGACAGCTCATTCCCATGACCAATGGGTGCAAAAGATGGCCAAGTACATATTAGGTACAGATGATTTCGAAGGCAGATTTTCACGGGCACGAGGTAAGATCTGGAAGGAATCGATGAGTATGAACCTCAATAAGTTCTGATATCAATAATCTAGGGGTATTTGGAGATGTGATGGGTTATCAAAAAGAGCCTCTGCCCTTTCAACCTCAAGACCAAGGCTGGACGTCATCAGAACGCAATGTTGATTTGGTAAGTGACAAACAAGCCCAATATCCTGTTTTCATCTGCCTTTGAGCCCCGATTTCACAGATCTCATGCTTAGTGGAAGGGAAATCAGGAGGTATACTGTAATGATGCTCGAGTCACCCGAATCGGGGACATGGAGTTGTGGAGAGATGCAGCAATGCCGAGGAAATTGATGGGCAAAATAGACCGGGAGAAATTGGAGAAATGCTACGACCCCAACTTCAAACCAGGATCTGGAGCTGAGGCTCCCAAAGCTATGACCAGGACTTCAAATGCTTTCGACGTGAAGGGATTTTTGGCCGAGGAGTTGGTCAATCCAGCCGTGCAACGACAAAACTTTTTGATCTCTAACCCGACGATTGCTTGCGCTATGGATGTCTGTACCTGATTCTCTTCCGCAGCGATTGTGAGTGGATGGCCGATCATAAATGCAGAAAGAGTGGAAGAGTGTAAGACAGAAGAATTCAAGGCTAGTCTATCAAACGGCCTCACACCAGTAGATGGGCTTAAAACTTTCGGGATGACAATGTTACATGAGGTATCGGTTTCCGTTATTTTCGCTCCAATTCGAGTTCTGTCACTTATTAAGGCTTAGTTGACACATACCATCCAAGGAGGACAACTGATTGACGTTACGGCCCTGCCGTCAGGAGTCGAGAGCTGTTACAACTGGATCTGCATCGGTATTTTGAAGAACGAGAAGAATGCAGGTACGTCCAATGTCATGTTCTGGTGGCATGACCTTTCTTCTTTCCAAACTCTGTGTGCTTAAATTTCTGACAAGCTATCGCAAAGTCTCCATAGCTATGTTGGGTCTGGCGATGAAACTCTGGAGTCTCAAGCACTACGCGGAGGACGACGGCTCAATCCATCCCATTCCATAGCCAACAGTACCGGAAGTGGTTTACAGTGTCAAGTTTGGGCCAGAAGGTTGGAATGTGGGTCTAGGGAGGGCAAGGGGGAAAAGGAAGGGATGTTTCGTATGATTTTCCATTTCTTGCAATACGATAATGCAGTGTTTCCATAGAAATCAAGTGCAATGGAAAATGTGAATGCTTAGACGGGTGCAACGTGAAATGTGGCTCCTCCAGGCTTAGGCATCCTTGGGGTCCTTTTGAACTTTCAGCCCATCTGCCCAACAAACTTTTGAAAGATGACAACAAGACCGCACTTGGCTCTTTCTGGTGTCCCATTCCCCTGAGCAGGCGAAGTAGGGACAGTACCATTGGTCAGACGAGTCCAACACTTCCAACAAGCACTGCATTCCTCATTGGCTGTCCTATTGACAAAGGTACTCGCTTATTTTGCCAACAGGTATGCCCTGCCACGTGCATTCTTCTTGAGTGTGGGTAATTGTTTCACCAGTCCCCATTTATTCCAACCAACAATCTAGATGGGACCACGTACCATGTTATGCTTCTGTTTCCCACCACCCTCTCAAGCGACAAAGAAGGACCATCAAGTCGAGCCATCTTACTGCAATCATGACCGACCTAAAAGTGCACTCTCAGGCAGAGAGTAGGCTGCTCTCGGCGCCTCTCGAAGTTCGGCGCGAAATATATTCTTACTTCAGCATCGATAACCAGATTCATATATTCCAGCGCGAGGGGAAGTTGCGCATATCCACCTGTCTTAAGCCCAGTCTGGGAGACCATGTACACGATGGCAGAGATCGTCGAAATAATCGAGATGAAGAAGGCCTAAGTTACAGAAACCCCGAGTGGGCGCGTCGCTTGGCATCGCCGTGGGGTCCTCACTGGGAGTGTGAAGACAATGCGTCCAGAGTCAACAGTGGGAAAGAGCTCTATCACGTTTACGACCTTCGAAGTGTGTGTAAAAAGATGTGAGTCGCTTGGGACATTCCACCTAGGATGTCGCCAACTGCTGACTTATAATCGCAGGTTTTTGGACGTTTTCGACCTCATCACCGAGACCTCAACAATCAGTATCACGGATGTGGATACCTTGGATTGTTTGACGAACGGACAACCTAATTTGCAGACTAGCAGCAACTGTCAGTGGGGCGTCTGGAACCACATGCAATGTCGCATTAAGAAACTGGACATTTCTCTCCGACTACCGCTGGCTTTCTATAGAGCCCTGGAAGACAACAAAATTGCAGACCAAACGAGTGTCATCGCTTCTTCCACTACTGCAACAGTGGCTAGGATGTGTCGAACTTGGACGAGAATCTGGCCGTCACTTTGTGATCTGCAACAACTCCAAAGCATACATATCTGGTTGGACCATGACGATCCTTCCTCATGGTCTGTGATCAAGGAAAAGTTAATTCTTAATTACGCGTTTGCGATTTTTCAACAGGAGATGCAGGTTCGCTCGTCCAGAAAAGGCTTTTCGCAGTTGAAAGTCTTGTTCAATCTCCCAAAACTACACCCGGCAATTGCAAAGGCAGAGACTCACTTTGTCCAAGATACCTCGCCGCCCCCATGCAACATCGAACGGCGATACCGTCAACGATACCATTGCGTTACGAGCGACGACGGTACTCTGTCGGTCAAGCACAATCCAGACTTTCCCATCATGCATGAGATTGCGGACTTCTACGCCAATGAATGCCTTGGAGACCTATCCATGACCCTTGAGGAATCCGAGGATATGGAGAGGACTATGTGGCTACGCGGGGAAGACGTGGAGGAGGCAATTCGTGAAATTAACAGCCTTAATGGATTTCATGTTTGTTATTAAATGCTCATGATCTCATTTTTGTACGGATCGCTTATGGTCGACTGATCGACGACGAGACTATATGAATTAAGCCATCTGACTGAAGCTGGTGCATATGTGCTATGATAATCACGCTACTTATCTGTTGTCCTTTGGTCTGGTCCTTGCTACTGCCCCTCTACCACTCCTCTTCCACCCCACTAGTTTTTGGGTCTTATCATTTCACATGTTTCTCGATTCTCATAAAACACATGCATCAGATGGCATGGTCAAGCATTTCCCACCAAGTGGAACGCTCAATTGTCGCGCAAGCAACCGCCCTGCTTTGGATTCTGATAGATCTACGCCTGACAGGACTCGAAAATAAATCCCACTCCCTCACCTACGCAGTCATCCGCTGGCATTTGGGTATCAATTCTTCAATTGTTGAAAAATAAAAATGTTCGCTTGCTACCAACAGAAGGATCGAAAGAGCTCCAATCAAATGAAGTTATTTTCGGCATATCAATGCCGACCAGTCCAACCCCGCCACAAAATACAACCTTGGCGTTGGTTTGCAGAGGCTCGAGCGCGTCCCTCACTTCAATCACCTCGATGGTGCAAGATTCTTGCAATTCCACTCACTAGAGCCAGATTCTCACCCGTCCAGCTCGAGAGAGGTAAGATGGCCCATGCATCCATTCACTCGCAACATCGGAGCATGCTCTTATCTGCGCCGCTCGAAGTCCGCCAATCGATATATAGTCACCTCATCCCACGTCATATTCACGTTACGCTCTTGAATGGTAAAATTCAATTCTCGCCTTGCCTTCAGCCCAATCTAGGAGACAATGACCACGATGGTAGAGAACGACGATCTACGGATGGTTCGCGCTTCGAGGACTCTAAATTCCCTCGACGTCTGAGATCCACGTGGGGGCCACGTTGGGAATGCGAGGAGGTTACTAGCGAGGTGAATGTGGAGTCGCCCGATAATCATTCCTCCAGCCTACTCCTTGTATGCAAAAAGATGTAAAGCTAAATCAACTCCCTCGATTGCTAGCTTTTTCTTTGCTAATGAAAAGTTGCGTCTAGGTTCCTCGACATATGTGACATGATGGGAATGACTACCACGTTCAATCTGACGGACCTGACCACAATGGAAGCTCTACTCCAGGCGCCTCACGATGGGTCTAGCATTTCCAGTCGTTCCTGGAAAGTTCTAAGTTACGTGGGTTCCATCATTCAGGATTTAAACGTTACCCTTCGACTTCCACTTGCATGTTATGCAGAGCTGGAACACCACAATTCATCACCATGCGACGGGTCTACGGTTATGCCATCAGCAGCCACGCTCAGCTGGATTGCTATGTGGCAAGCAATCTGCGACCTGCAACACCTCCGTAGACTACATGTGTGGTTAGACCATGAAAATCAAAGCTCCTGGTCTCTCGTGAATGAACGCTTGGTTCTGAGCGACGTTTTCAACATTCTAGAAGAGCGTCTAAAAGCTCATTCACAAGACAAGACCTTCGATGTCCATTTCAACATGCCCAAGCTACACCCAAGATTATCTTCTCCCGCAACTCACTTCTCCGAGGCAAGCCATTTGCCATCGTTCAAGATCGAGAGGAGGTTCCGCCAACGATATCACAGCATCGAGTGGGCCCCGCAGCAATTCAACGAGGTACTTAAAGCTGACTTTCCGATATTGTGGGAGATCGGTGAAATGGAACAGGAATTTGGAATGACCATGGAAGAGCTTGAAGATTATGAAAAAATGATGTGGGATAGAGGGGATGGTGTGGAACGTTTTGCGCTGGAAATATATGGACTCGAGAATGTGCATTACGAACCCATGTGAGCACCAGCGTATGAGCCACTGGAAGGTTTGGTAAGACCTGGATGCAAATAACCCAAATACATACAAGTACCAAGTTGACGATGGGACATTATGAAGTTCCTATCTTGAACCAATTGTGTAGCCGAATCCAAGTCGATAAGCCGTCTCTAGCTTCCATGAAAACTGAACTTCTCCAGCGTGCACCCCCAATCAACAGGCGAGCAGCCCGCTGCGCAAGCCACACTACCCGCCCGCATTCACAACACCAAATCATCATCTCTTGAGCTCAACCACGTTATATCTAGAACTTGGTATGGAGCAGCACTTCCGTGGAATACACCACTTTGCTCTTTGCTGCCTAGTAACATGAAAGCTTGTTTGCGAGTTGAGGAACTCTTCGCTAATCAAGTTCGCCTTCTTGGCTTCACTGAGTCCTAATCTCTGGTAACTGTAGCTATTTGACGGGCAGCATGGATAGGTGGGTTGCATTAAGGTTCGAATATCCTATTTGATAAGGCTGAGTGAAGAATTTCCTGCGCAACTTCCGCCTTCGTGGTGGAGGTCTCAGCCATTGTCCGAAAGCCACATTTGCGACGGCATCTAGAATCTGTCCACTCCACGAATCGCCCTTATATAGTACAGCTATCTTCCGTCATCTTCACTGTTTCGTAGTCCTTGGATTGATGTTATGTCACCTTCTGGTTACACCACTTTGAAGTTTCCTATCACCAAAACATTCGAACCGAGATAATTACCATCCACAACCAACCATGGAATACTTCACCGAAAAGCCTGATAAAAACGTATACATAGCATCGAGTGTATTTCTTGGAGAGTCGCCATACTCTGCCTCATCGAGCCAGTCTGGCTTTGCGTCCCGTCCTCAAATGGAAAAGAGAGACCAGGTATGTTGACCACACTGGAAAGATTACCCTCGCTAACCCACTGCCCCGCCATCATGCCCTGAAGAGGTTTAAAACATTCAGAAATACAAGCGTACGATCCGAACTCTACGATTTATCTCTCGTCTCGTTTCGCTTATTCTACATCCTATCCTTCGCCCTGGCAAAACATTATCTCGCTCGCAACAATGTCATCGCTGGTACTAAGAAAGCCTGGGTCTACCCCGCAACACTCTGGCCGACCTTCATGCTCCTCGGCATCGCGGCAGCCACCTTCTGCATGAATCTCATCACTCTTTGCTCATATGCTTGCGGGATTGGAGCTGCAAATAAATCACAGACAGTCACGACGCTGATTGGAGTCATCTTGCTCGCAATTCACGTCGTGTCCTGGGCTGTTGCTGCAGGGCTGTTCAGAATGGCTGAGACGGGCACGGATCTTTGGGGATACACTTGCAGCTCCAGGGCTGATGAGATCCAAGTCCAAGTGAAGTCATTTGCGAATTCTGGAAAGTTGTGCAATCTTCAGGTTAGTTGCACCTCACCAAACCGGCGACCCCAAGTGATAAGCGACTGATAACGGCACAGGCTGGTGCTTGGTACGCCTCGATACTCCAAGCCATCGGTTACCTCTTCACATTTATGTTCGCCTTGCTTGCACTTTGCAGGATGTCGCACAAGAAGAAGATGCAGAGAGTACGAGACAGTATGGCGATGGAGCAGGGATACAGCCAGAATGCTGATGTTGATAGGGTCTACAATCCAGGCGATGGGAGAAAGTACATGCCACTCACCGGTGGAGTCAGTGGCTTGTAAGTTACGTTGTTTGCAGTTGGCTGACTTTCATTTTCATCAATTATATGTTGCGGTTCTGCTACCTCTTTGCATTCCCTTCGCACACAACAGGCTATGGTTTATTCATCTTTATTGTTCCACTGCTACAATTCGTAAAGATATTATGCGTGATTGGATAACTTTCGGGCCTTTGCCTCTCAATTCCAAGCTATCAGATTATGCTAGGCATTAAATCACTTCAGTCATATTGCCTCTTGAATGAGCATAGCTTCAAAACAACTGACGGGCTTTCGTTTCTCGAGTTCATGATTGCATCGAAAAGGAATTTTGGAAGGCAGCGTCTATCAACTATGTACAATCGTAGTCCGAAACAACGATAAGCTCCCCGTGTCGGTCCCATCTTACAATCCTTCAAAAACAATCCTGGTAATTGTATGTATCTATTTCTTCGCTGCTTCTCTCTCCTCCTTTGTCTTTGGGATGTTGTTCTCATCGGCCCACTCTTGGGGGGGCTCCTGGGCAGGCCACTTGTATTTCATCCTCACAGCATCATCAAAGTTCTCACTGTAGAACTCCCACTTTGCCCTTTCTCGTTGGTGTTCCGATCCGAGAAAAGCAGGTTGATTATAAGGCGTGACACCCTTCAACCACTCCTTTCTCTCCACGTAGATATAGCAGTTCTTGATCGTGGGATGAGGATACCAAGGACCACCCATCGGTGCAGTGAGGTTGTTTCTCTTCTCTAGGACGATAATTCCACCCTGTCCTTCTGCGATAAGCTGATCGGTCATGCCGTGTCTGCCCTCTGCACAAAGATACCCACCCCAACCGTGCTCGTCTTTACGAATCCACTTGTACTGCTCAGGACAAGCTCTCATTTCCTCGATCTTCTCCTGAACCCATTCGTCTTGTTTCTTCTGTTCCTTTGGCGTGAGACTGGTGAACTCGGTCTGGCGAGTTGACATGATCTTGTCTTCCTTCGATACCATGAAGCTCTTGGGTACGAATTTAGACTCATCCGAGAAGATCGCACTGGGTAGGATAGGTATGGCCTCTGGAACCTTCGATTCATCCTTGAAGTAAGCCGATTGCATGATACTCCCTCCTTTCATAGCTTTCGACTCGTCCCTGAAGTACGCAGATTGCAACATAGACTTAGCTTTTGACGCTTTCGACTCGATCTTTGGCGCCTTTGACTCATCTTTGAACATTGCGCTCGGCAGCACAGACTTGGCTTTCTCGGTGAGGCTGCTCTTCGCATCATAGTATTTGGACGAACTCGGGACTCGGGACTGCGGCTTCTTGCTTGGTGAGATGAGCTCGGGGTAGTTCAACTTTGGTGTTGTCAACTCTTCAAAATCGTCGTACTCTTCGTCCAATACATCGTCTTCTGGAATGGGAGCGAATGTTGACTTCGCCTTCTTCTCTTGTTCCCTGGCTGGAGCGCGTGAAGAGGAGGAGATCTTGCTCTTTTGTGGGGCGATGGACTTATCTTCGAACATGGCGAAGGGGAGGATGGCATCGTCGTCTTCGGACTTGGGCATCTTGGAGGCGGGCTTGGAGGAGGAGATGCTAGGCATCTTGGAGGAAGGTTTGGTCGAACGAGGCTTGTCAGACATGGTGGAACTCGATGTATGATATGGGGTTTACTTGGTTCGATATTGGACTTTTGCGAGATATTGGGAAGCTGCCGTCGTGCTGAGCTTGGAGTGTGGTGTTGTTGGAAAAACTAATTGAAATATGGAAAAAGAAGTTGCGTGTTTATAAATGAGAGGTGAAGGCTATTGGGACTCGTGTGAGTCGAGTAATCACACACAACAGATTAGCCCGATTCGCGGTTGGTGTGATTCTAGAGAGAAGCTCCTGGACTCACAGTCACGGTTTCCCCCAAAGCTATTGTCATGATTTCGGGCTTCCAAGGATGTTCTCCACATTAGTACGACTCTTCCAAACAGTCAATGTATTTTATTCAGATGGAAAACTTTTTGAGCCGCAGTGATGCGCATCGATCACTAGATTTTCGCTGCCGACCGATCGCTAATAAACCAAAGCTTTCTAGCAAGCTCGGAGCCTTCGCCTCGCAACTGAGAATAAGTGCTATCAAACCCGTCCGACTGAGAGGAAAGATGCTTGACAGCAAGTGCGACAGGTTCTGGGGGGTCAGAATCATTCACGATCTCAGGGGAGATGGCACATATAAACTCATTGATGCATGATACACAAATCTTCTGTGGCCTTGTCAGCCGACCGCTCCATAGACACAGTGTCAAGGAAAGATTTCGTTTGGCGAGGATAGGCGCTGGGGCAATTAGATTATGTTCTATGCTACATAGCAATCGGAAATTTGTTGGTTCTCCGGCGTATTGTTGTAATGATATAGCCAATTCTGTTTTAGGCAGCCTAATGTAGTTCCCCATGTCTTGTCTGAAACGATAAATTATGTATTTTCAGAATATATATTCATCTCGCCAGTCCAGGATCGGTTATATTTTCGAAGCCATTCGCTTTAAATTCGTCCAGCGAAGTTTCCTCTTCAAAATTCTCACGCCTTCAGCTCGCTTTCTCTGCAGCTCATCAATCGTCTTGTTTCACCTTCCCCTCCGCATTCTCGGGGAACCATCTCATGGCCACACTTCCCATGAGCGCGATGACGACGAGGACAACCCACACGAGGTATCCATCCAGGAACTGGCTGTTGGCGCCAGCAGCGAATATGCTGGTAAATGCGAGAGGACCGACGGTGCGGATGCCGCTTACCAACGTGAGTGCTAAGGCGTTTAGCGTTGCGAAAGCCGTGGGCGATGGAGACACATCATTCAACGCCAGCTGGACGCAAGCTACATGACAGTCAGTAAGTCAGATCTAGAAGCAGGAGAGAGTCCTACTGAAAGCCATAGATACACCACTTCCGATGACTTGAATAGTTGGGGCTAGGTGGGAGGTTAGCCTCTATTCGAAATTTACTTTAAGCACCCTAGAATAGCTTATGGTAAGACTCGAGATTGTCGAAACATTCTTACCAACGACCCAGAATGCCGTGTTCCAACCCCGGCGAAGGAAGTAATTGCAAAGCGGAGCAACCATGAAGGTCAGAGGCCAGACGAAATAGCAAGCCCTCAAGACGTTGCCAGTACCATATTTGCGATGAAGTATTGGAAAAACAACAAGAAGCCAAATGGATTGCGCAACGCCGATAGTACCCAGAAAGTAGGCTATCTGATCTGGCGTGAAGCCGAAGCCTCCGAGGGAGGGTCGAGTATACCAGAATAATGGAGATACTGGGTATTGTTTCAGCTTGTGCTAGCAGATTCGTCAGGAAACATACCAGCGGAGTATCCAAGACCAAGAAGCATGGCGTGTGTGTAAATGCAAAGCACAAACGCCACACCCGGCTTCCTCACAATCTCGGGAATGGTCAATTCAGCCTCCACAGGAGTACCATCCTCGTTCGTTGTTTCCTTGCGCTTTAGAGTCTAGTAGCAACATCAACAGCCGTTTCCACAATGACCAAGGTATTCCCTCTACCTCTTTGACGAAAATAGCACACATAAGTGCAGCCAGCAGAGCGATAGAACCCGTCACAAAAGTCGGTAGAGCATAGGGATATTCGTGGAAGAATTGCACACGTTTGAACACCCCACCATATTGGCTAGCCGGATCTTGCAGAGTACCACCTGTATATACACGTCAACCTTTGATTTACTGAGTGTGCGTGGAAGTTACCAATCAGTGGACCCAGAGATATGCCCATATTGCCGCTAAAAGCGAAGAAACTAAACGCTCGAGCTTGCGTGCGAGGTGTGCTGTTCTAAAGTCTATATGTTAGTATTTCGATGGAATGAAAAGCTAGGTGCTTCATGGAAAGTCTTCAATGTCTCAAGGACACGAAATCTGGGCCAACTGTAACAACTCGGCAAAGAGCAAACACTGAATGTGGTGATAGATACCTCGGATATCATGGCTCTCACAGTACTTGCTTTAACGTTAGCTTTCTAAATGCAGTATTTGTACCATAAACTCACACAACCGTCCCGGCAAATACTCCAGCAGTGCATCTAAACAGAACCATCTGCCAAATCGTCCTACTCAACCCAAACAGCGCCGTCCCCAACCCTACGCCTACCAAAGAGAACACCATGACTGGTTTCCTCCCAATCCTATCTGCGAGACGACCCCAGGAGATCATCAAAGTCATCTGCGTCACTGAGAACATACTCTCCTAGGTGCGAGTCAGCTGGAACATGGATGTTGATATCACCTTCCGAATTCGGACTAGTGAACAAACAAAATTCTTACAATGAAGCCGCTGTAAAATCCCACGTCCGCTTCCTTCATATTGCCAGTCTCCTTGATCATCTTGTTGATGAATGGGAAGATGCCGAAGAATGCTATCGGCTCAATCATACGGGCGAAGCAAAGGAGGAATATTTGCAACTTCGGTAGAGGCTTATGGTCGATGTTAGACGCGGGGTTGCTTTCTGAAGTCTCATGACTGATGATGGCCTCTTCGTTGAGGGGAACTTCTGCATCGTCTATCCCGGAGTGAAGCAGAGGCGTATTCTCGGACACTGGGGTCGATTTGCCTTTCATTTTGGCGGAAGCACCCATCACGAATTGAGAAGCGATGCAGCAGACAAGGGTCGTGATCCTCTACAGGTCTTGATTGCTGGACAGTCCTGACATGGGAGAATGAACCGTATGAGATTATTCGACAAGATCGATGCTGCAGCTCAAAGAATTCAGAAATATATCATCTTATAGATGCAGGTAAGAAGAAAATTAGGAGACGTAAAAATAAAGGTGAGCTATAATTTTGGTTCCCGCAAAGGTCTCCACTTTTGAGGGCCAATGCTTGCGATTGGCCCGCTAGCACCCGCCTCTCAAGGACAAAAGTACCCCTTAGACCACAACATCTCAAGCGAGCCAAATACTCGTAAGTGTTTTCTTGCAAACAAGAATTTATCAGGCTCAGCGCTGACGACTACCGGTCAGTCTGTGCCGAACGGAACGAGAAGCTCGGAGATTGTCCGAGGGTAGACTCGGCCGAGGAGGGCTGTGTAAAGCTCGTCCCCACCCAAGGCAGTGCAAAGGAAATGAGGAGAGATAATGGCGCTCGAGGCTCGCCAAAAGGAACATTAGATAATGTCAACATTAACTTTTTGTTTTCCCGAGTCACAACAAACACGTCGAATTTTCTTGTGGCCACTCATCAAGTGCTGCCAACACGTCAATCGATGGCCCGGTTTCCCCCCACAGCGGTCTGTGCTTTTTCACCCCGTTACCTTCTCGTCTGTCTTCGGCTCTACAGTCGTAGACATATAGATATACGCTCCAGACAACATTTACTGTTGAGTGGGATCCACAAGTTTCATTGAGTGCTTTAAGCGGATTACTCAGCAACAACTCTCATCAGTCACTTACCTAGCAGACAGCATCCTCAGTGCACACAACTTGATTCGCGTAAACAGTTTCTTTAATTTAAACACAGTTGATGTCTAGGAGATCCTTATCTACATTTTTGCAAGTCCACTGTGCAGGCTTTCGGCTTGGCGTCGTGATGTTGATATTCTCAGCATTAATGTTGATGCACCTCTGATGATGTTGTCAGTACAACTCATGGAGTCATGGTCTGGGCAGCGGCTCTTCTCACCTCTGCGCTACTGCAGACCAACGTGCCGACTATTGGGTCATAATGAGCATTTAAAGTGCCGTCGAAGTTCTTGAAGTATATGTCCTGGAGGATCATCTTTGACTAGAACATCTGACATTAACATGGTTTTGAAGGGGACGGGAAGCCTCAACTTACAGGGTACAAGTCACAAAGAGTGGCGTTCTTCTGCGCATAGCAGGTAGTAAGCTCGATTGCATCTAGCGGTGTCAGTCCAGCATTTGGGGTATTTCAGTGGGGGTGCCGACAGTCATCGCTGAGATCGTGCATTCCATCATATGTGATATTCTTTACATATCCGTTACCACCTCCAGAAGACGAAGGTAGAGTCCCATCTGCCAGGGGTATGGCATCTTGATAGACTTTGATTCTCGCAGAGTCTCCTGAGTAAGTCATGGTCGCGTTGTAAACATAGATATTTTCTGCTATATCCGTTACCCCGCGATATTGGCCAAGAGAGCCAACAGACATGCCATGCGAGCCGTTGCAGTGCATGTTCTGGACTAATATGTTGGTGCTGTTTGGTTTGAATGAGACACAGTCGTCAGTGTTGAGTACCACACTATCCTGAATCGTGATGTGATCAGATCTGTAGGTATCCCAACCATCTCGTGACACAGTCAGCTTTTCAATTTTTAGTAGAGCACCTGGCTACTCACCCGAGTTCTTGACGGGATTAGTATTGTTGGATGTGGCACTCAGAAACATGTCGCTGATTATAATGTCGGAACTTTCGCTGATGAAGTCGAACCAGTTCGGAGGGTTCTTTATATTTATGTCTGTTTTGGGAAGTCAATATCGGCCGAAAATTAATGCGACAACAAACGAGGATGTCCCGGCCCAGGGTTTCTTCAAGTTTTGAAAATCAAACTCGGAGTAAACTTACGACTCATACTGGCATGATGCATCCCAATTGTTGCGAACAAGAGTGGTCTCTGAATTGTCGAGTTTTTCGCGAACAGATCGTACCAGACTTGACCAGCGCCATCAATCGTGCCCCCGCCAAACCAATTGACATCGTTGCCGCCCCATTGCCAATAGGAGCAACCATTTTGGAAGGCGTATTTGAAGCTCTTATCCATCCAATAAGCCGTATCTGTCGTAAAGGTGATCGTTCCCTGGATATCGAAATCCACCGCATTCAGGAAAGTAAGATCCAATGGCTTGGCGATGGTGTACAGAGGATCGAGAAGAGCAACAGTGCCTCCATTATTGCAAGCCTTCGCTGCCGAGAAAAGAGTCTGGCTGTCGTCTTTTCCACCGCCGAAAGCTCTCACGTAGCAGACTTTGGTCCGCGTTGGAGATTGAAAATGAGGACCAGCTGGTGTTTTGGGTGCAGCAATAACATTTGGACGTGTTGATAGCTTTTGCTGACAAGCTGGAGTCGCTTCTAAAGACTGGATAGCTAACAATAGTCCAAGCAGTATGAAAGCGTAGGGCCTCATCGTAATTCTGGGTGCAACGTTGACGACAACAATTTAAGTGAGGATGAGATGTGAAATCTGGGAGTCCTTGTCCTTTGTGTTATCCACAAGCTAGCCCACCTCATTATATTATCATGCAGAGTACCACTCCAGTTTCGGACTCCGTCACATTATTGTTAGCCATTGTTTCTTTGCTCATGATATGCTATTGTTGCCATATTCATCTCCGGTTCTGTCGTGTCAAAATAGACCGAGCCGAGCACGGGAAATTATTTTCGCGAGGGAAATCTAGGAGTAGACAAACTTGGGTGATCGAGATGCGGCGCAGTTGATCGTCGCTCGGTTGCCTTCCTATTTAGAGTTTTGAGCCGAAGAGAGCTTAAGGAAGTGTTCTTCGTGAAGTTCCTGGGTGTGGCTGATTGGTGTACACCATCCCTGCTATTCATCAACTAAGCTTCCCCGCCTCCCTGACGGCAGCTTTCAGGCTAATCACAGCCCAGCCTTTGGCCTGCAGGTCCAAGCCTGGGGTGCAAGTTTAGCGGTCTGGCTGATACGGTCAGTTTGTGTAGTTCTGTGAATCTGGTGCGGGTATCCTTTGACTGACGCCAGGGCAGTCGAATGCCTTCTAACAACCAAGCAGTAAACTCACATAGTCTTTCGTATTTCCTCGGATAGATTCCGAATTGATGTACAAGCCAAAGCTTGTTCGGGATTTAGTATGTTAGCTAGTCAAGCCCCCCTTGCATCCAAAGGCTTAGCCTCGAATTCGTCGGGACAGTGTTACGGAGAGTCATGGAGAAGTATTTCCACTTGTAATAGCCATGCATAATTGCGGGGTTCCAGCGACGATTCCCTTCTTGCTTGTTTTCCGATCAAGGTAGGAGGCTTGATAGATTTCTTTGTTACTCTTCCATCAAGTCAAAGATCTGGTATCTCAAAATTGAGAAAGTGAAATATTCTGTCGCCATATTCGACTATGATGTTCTACCATAGATTCACCATGCCTCCTTGGGTACTCTTGCTCGGTTGGGCATTGATTGTAAAAGCAACGACAACAATTTACAGCGACTGTCAAGCTCCAACTCAGGATCCTCTCACAGGCTGCCCCGAAAACACTATCCTAGTGTCGCAGACAGATTGCGATGCAAAGTTCAACACTATTCAAAGTGCCATAGATTCAGTACCACTCGATGCTTCCTCCTGGATGATTCTTGTTCAGCAAGGGAACTATATTGAACAGTTGAATGTGACTCGTTCTGGTCCCCTCACTATTCTTGGCCAAACTTCCAAGCCCTCGAGTCAAAAAGCGAACACGGTCACGGTGTACTGGGCAGCCTCGAATGTCGCTTGTAAGTCAAATAAGACAAAGATGACACAGCAGACCACCTTGTCGAATTCACCTCAGGTTCCAAAACGCCACTTGCTAACCAGATTCCAGCAAGCTACCCTGATAACGCATATACGTCTGTGTTGACTGTAGCTCCAAATCTCGACGCCAGTCTGACTGGATCTGGTCCTACCGGATATTCTGTGCCGGCTGGAACTCCATTTGGAAACGCAGATTTCCGTGCATACAACATTGACTTCAGAAATGTATTCTCAGAGGTCTCTGTGGGACCTGCTCTGGCAGTCAGCGTTAGTCGTGCTAATGCTGGCTTCTACTGGTGCGGATTCTACAGCTACCAGGACACTGTATGTGTACCGCTTCACTCGACGCTCAGTCCTGACCCTTCATAGGTGTACGTAGGAAAACTTGGAAACGCATATTTTTACAGAAATGAAATAGCGGGCCAGACAGACTTTCTTTACGGTAAGTTTTTTACTTATATTGATCGACACTTTCTAAGACAAGACAGGTTTTGGCACTGCATGGATTCAGGCCTCGAACGTGACCTTGCGAGGGTGCGGTGGAGGCATCGTAGCTTGGAAAGGGACGAATACGACATTTGCCAACAAGTACGGTGTCTACGTCTCAGACTCCTGGGTGAACGCCGCCAACTCGACAGTGGCCGGTACCAAAGCGGGGAAGTGCTCACTTGGTCGTCCCTGGAACGCCCAACACCGGAGTGTCTATCTCAATACCTATCTCGACGGCAGCATACTAACAGCTGGGTACACGAAATGGACCACCAGTGTACTCACAGATAATTACAACAATTATACTGTGATGGCTGAGTACAAGTCTAGTGGCCCGGGGTTCGACTTGGCAGGAAGAATCGCAGAAAACGTCACGTTGGAGTTCAATGCCGACGAAGCGAGGAATTTCAGAACCCCAAAAGATGTCTTTATGACGGAGAATGGGGTACAGCCTAATTATGCCTGGATCGATAAAGATGCGTACACTTGGTAAAACGTTGTCATCCTCGTTGATCATTTACATACTACATAGTCTGATATCAAGAAGAAAAGCCATTGAAATGATAGCCGGGGTCTTGTAGACCTGACGTCACTCTTTATGCTCCCAGCAGATATTTGTACCTTACTTTATTCTACATATGAGCCGCCGAACTTAGGGTTTGTTGTGCCAACTGACTTATTCCTCGCTTAGGCAACACAGGGGTGGATCAGGACCCGCCGCCTTTCTGACAGACCTGGGGAGCAATTCCCTAGGTCACCCCTATCGAACAATTCTATCTCTCAGAACTTATCAATAGCAAGAACCAAAGAAGTGTAGACTTAAAGGACAGAAAGGCTGAGCGGTAGTCAGAGATGTTGGAAAGTATCAAGAGCAAATCGAGGGGTTGGCTTCTGGTCCGGGGAAAAGCAACATTGGAGATATACCTATCTGTACACAATTGCCCTTCTTCATGAGCATAATTAGAAAGTCGGAAAATCTCCTCGGCAAAGTACTCCGTATTCTTGTAAAGTCAGAGGTAATCGCCCAAAATTGGACTTCATGGACCCTGGTCTGTCGTCGTCTCATGTCAAGCATTGCCTTCGTGCCCGTTTCTATCCGCACCTACGACTCGCTTTGGAAGGGGTATTATTATCCTTGGAGCTGAGGCTTGAAAGTAGATGGGCATAAGTTCGAGAACTTTCGCGTCTTACGGGTGACCTTGCCCCAAATTCCAAGGATATGATTGGTCCGCTCGTATTACAAGGGTCAATCTCACGCTCCCAGGACCGCGTATGCACGCCAAGGTCATGTAAGCACAAGCTGAATTGACGACCATCTTGACTTCAGAGCATATATTCTCGACTTGTAGATGATGGGGGGATGTACACAGCCTTTTACAAATCGACTTTCGAGGTTAAAAGTATTCACTTTTGAACTTGTTTCGTATCTGAGGCCGTAGCTGACAATGATGTCTCTTCTACCTCATTCGAAATCCACCCTAAGCAAAAAGCTCGAACATGAAAAAGAACCATCAAAGACGGCAGAGAGCCTATTCAATGGCAGTACACGTCCGATAAGTGGTGCAGAGGGAATCGTAACAGAAGATACCAAAAGATTTCGCAGGGGTGGGCCCAAGTCCCGAAACGCTTGTATTGTGTGCAAGTAAGTCGCCATTTCTCGATAAAAAAGGCCAATTAGAGGAGGCAACTGACCTGGTATACCCCTCCCATCAGAATACGACGAGTCAAATGCGATGAAGTCAAGCCCGCCTGCAATAGATGCACATCGACGGGACGAATGTGTGAGGGGTATGCTCCACCAGTGGTAAAGCAAACCCGACCGGTCAGGAAGACGCCTGTCAAGCTTCTTCCGGGGCCTCGCATCGTACAGAACCCTTCTTCCGAGGTTCCAGGAGACTACTTCCAGCGTCGAAGCTTTCACTACTTTCGAGCCCGCCACATGGCAGACACTCCCGGCAACTTTGAGCCTGCGTTCTGGGAAACGCTTGTGTTGAGGTTTAGCCACAACTTCCCTACCGTGAAGCAATCGCTTGTAGCTCTCAGCTGTATGTATGAGGAGTACGAAAGATGCCCTAGTCCTCAGAATGCCGACCCGTTTCGTTTCAGTCCATTGGCTGTTCACCAGTATACTTTAGTAAGCTTGCTCTCGTCGTGTCTCTCCACTTCCATACTTGTTTTGATAGCAGAACTTTCCTGCTTCTCAAGGCTCCATTCTCATAGTATGAGTATCATCTCTTGGACCTTGCACCTTTGTGTAATATTTTCTGGGAACGGAAGTTAATTATTTGTTCTCGTCTTAGGCTGTTCGGGAATTGGTCGATTACATCGCATCAGACAAGCAGGACTCTACGGTTACTCTGATCTCGGTGAGTAACTTCGCGATTTATCGGATTCTCTACTTCATCTTATAGGAAACCACAAACTCTCCTTGCAGATTTCAGACACTTTCAGACACGAACTGACTGCCGTTTCATGCAGTGTCTGATATTCGTCTGGATCGAACTTCTCCAAGGAAATTTCAAACCCGCATATCGCCATCTATATGGCGGGATGAAGATATTGAACGACTCTGAAGCTTCCCATACCAAAAGTGCCTGCGATCTCTGTCAGCAGAGAGACTCGATTCACGAAGTTGACGAAGTCCACGGGTCTCTTACTCGATCGTTTGCGCGACTGAGAATCCAAGCTATTGTATGCGGTCATCGGATGCCAACCTTCGCACCTCCCTGTAGACGTGGTGGTGAAGCATTCTCTACGATACCTCGTTCTTTCACCAACATATTCCAGTCTCGAAACTTCCTAGACAACGAGTACAATTGCATCTTCGACTTCTTCCGCAGCATCCGGGATATCGATCACGAGAATGAGGCAGAGGTGATGGCCATGCAAGAGAGGAAAGATTATCATATCAACCGTCTTGAGAGCTGGCACGCAGCAAACAAAAAGATGGCCGCCGAGTCTGTCCCTCCACAAAGTCACCCGTACTCGTCAGGGCTTCTCTACCTTGATCTGTACTTCACGGTCCTCTCGATCATCCTGAAAACGATGTGCGCACCCTCCGAAATGGCATTCGATGATTATCTTCTGGAGTTCCAGCACATCTACAACACGTCTGAAATTCTGATACAGACCACAATCGCCGGGGCTCCCGTGCTGTCTCTCGATATGTGTGTCATCCCACCACTATGCATGATCGTCTGCAAATGTCGCTTCCTCTCATTGCGACTGAAAGCACTGAAGCTGCTGGAATCTACGCCTGATCTAGAAGGCATGTGGGACAGAGTCACGATCCTGAAGTTATGCCAAGATAAGATCAACATTGAGGAGGCGGGAAGGGGTGACATACCTGTGACGGAACCTCTTCCAGAGGAGGCGAGAATATACAAGAAGCGGTTTGTATATAGGAATAGAGGGGGTCCTGATGAAAAAGTATTCCGATACTTCTACTTCGGTAAAGGGCCCGTGGAAGTGGAATTCTTTGAGAAAGCGGATCTGACGGAAGGAATTGTTGATATCAAGATCATGGGAGGGACAGGGTAGAACAAGGATGTTTGAGCGAGACCAACTAGCTTCAAGACGCTATTAGAGATGTGGTAAATGGCCCGTATTTTCCAGAAACTACTTAAGACGGCAATGAGGTACTCCATACCTGTTTTATTCAGAGAAAGATCACGTGAGTCTCAGTTCTTGGAACAATGGTTTGAGGAAGTGTCTAACGTAAGATGAAACTTAAGGATCTTGAGAGATGTACCTTGAGAGGCCAAGAAATCATTATGATGATGTGTATGGCTTGGTAGTACGGCACCTAAAGAAGCCTTCTGGTCAGGTCCGTTTGTTTGTGTCGCTTGAAGACAGTTCCTTCAGAAAAGTTCCTCACTTGCTGTTCCCAAAATAGAGCCCAAACAATAGACAGCCACGACCTGACGATAGATACCAAACGCTTCTAAGATCATTGAAGAGCTCGACTACGTCTCCTGAAAATGCCGTATTTCGTGCCTGCCGATGTTGTTGAGAGAGCTGACGGGTCTCTGGTCTGCAAGGCGCACGGCAATGTCATATGTAGCATGTGTAACGTCAACTACACCTCGTTCACATGGGTGAATGGACCCCTCAAGGGCGGGGAGGTGGGGACTAGTGGGAAAGTCGTATGCTTCGAAGAGCTACGTCTGGGACAGACACAGCAATCCTCTTCGACCAGTATCCCGACTCCCGAAGGCGTTCTTCTCGCGTCCAAATTCCAACATCCGCAGCCGATAGATACTCCTAATACACTCTTCAATTGTGGATGCACTTCTGGTGTTGCTCGAATTCAGCATGGACAAGGAGAAACTAGAAAAGTGGAATTCATCCGGACAGCCAAGCACACCCGTTTCGTCCGAAAGACGAATCCAAGCGAAGTCCTCATCTTCACTGCTGGAGCTTGTCTCAACAAAGGAAGGTCCAAGCCGAATGCCGGATGTGGCTTCGTATTTCTCCCTCGTGATTCCGAAGCTTCTCCACAAGTCAGGTACGGCACGGTATCGTTTCGCTTGGAGGGCAAATCACCAAACGGATCCCCAGCCGAGCAAACAAGTAATCGAGCGGAACTTCGAGCAGCCATGGCAGCTTTGCAATTTCGAAATTGGCATGCAGAAGGTTGGAAGCGCATTGTCATCGCCACCGATTCGGAATATGCGATCAATGGTGCGACGGATGGGTCACTGCATGGGTCCGGAAGAACTGGATCACTTCAAAGAAAGTGCCAGTGAGAAATCGCGACCTGTGCGAGCTTCTGATGAAGGAGATCAAGAGGCTTGCTAATAAATGCGTGGAAGTGTTGTTCTGGAAAATTCCAAGGGATTGAAATACTGAGGCTGATGTTGCTGCGAAAGACGGGGCTGCTGAGGATGAGTTTGCTGAATTCATGACAATCAGTGGAATATTAAATTCTATCTCAAGGGACGTGGAGAAAGCGGAAAATGAAATGGTTCGGGTGGCGCGGCCGTGGGTAGATGGAAAAGAGCCTACCAGAGACGATTAGGATAGTTGTCTGGTGAGGTGAGGCGGATTGTTTTGCAGTTTGGCCACTACTTGGTGCGAATGGCCACGTAGATACCGATCTATAGAGAGCACTTGGGCGAACAAAATCATAAAGGGGTGGCTTGCAATTGACCGTGCTTGAGCTAAATCTACTCGGATTTTGTAAACAGTCTGAGTGTGTATCAAAGTTTCACTGCTTGGACGATTTCCCCGTTTTATTCCGCATGTGTTTTGAATACTAATTAATGCCACTCAGGGGAGCTAGACTGACCTAGATCATGAAGAGACCGTTTGGAGACATAACAGGCTTCATCTTCTTCTGAGATAGAAAACCCAAATTTCTGACATCCAATCTTCGGTACTTATTACGCTTTTGTGGCGATATGAAATAACATCCTAGACCTTCCGAGCTATATGTCAAGCATGCACAAGCTGTCTGGTCGGAGCCCTCGATACATTACCTAGTCGCGTAGCTGTCTCTTAATTCCCCCCAGCCTCAGCGTTCCCATGTCGCTTGACCCTCCTTGGCTGGTCTTGCACCGCTACCACCGCCACCACAATACCATAAATAACCAACACGGAATATAAACAACTAATTGTAATCAACACCCATGCTCTCCAATTCAAGCTCTTGTTTTTTCATCACAACTCACATAACAATAATCGTGACATCAGCCGCAGCATCAACAATCCCCTGATACAGCATCCTCTCCAACCTTCCGAACTATCATCACGCCTCTCGTTCGCGAAATCTAACAACGGAATTGACAAAGCACCGATACCAACGACTACAAGACCTATCACTGCGGCTCCACAGCAGGTCGTGCGTGGGATCTTGTGTGAACAGTTGTGGAGGCCGATAACTTCGGGAGAAGTCGATGAGGAGTGTGATGGTCATCTGAATAGCTATTATTTGATCATCTTTTCACATTTGAGAACAGTATCATCAGACGTACTGCCACAAACGAAGCTCCGTGTATTTGTTTTTGCGAACTCTATATTACCGCGAGGATAGTGAAGAGTGCGAGACCTGCGATGTCGATTTCGAGGGAGATACTGCGGAGATCGAGCTGGATTATTCCAGGTGGAGATGGGATGCGAGGTCGTGGCATTGTTTGGCGTAATAAAGGGTTGCTTGGGTGTGGAAAGTATCCATGAAGTATGCAAAAAAAGCATGTGAGAGTTTGGTGCAAAATAGTATATGGTCATTATTATGGAGATTTGGTGTTCATTGTGTCACGTCGCTCTCAAATTTCAGCCTCAAACATCTTGTTGTTGGTGTTGTGCAGAAATGGCCAGTGATCTCGTCCATTTCATATACCCATGTTGTTTCCGTAATCAGCCTAGTATTGAACATATTTTCTTCATATACTTTGACGCCTTGGGCGATGGACGTGCTTTATACCTCAGGCTCTAAATATTCCCGGCTCCCTGGTTCCGCCGCTGACTCAACTACATGCCACCTCTGCCTTATCGACACCTCTTCTGTAATCTTCCTCAGACAATCCATCAGCCCCCATAGCACGAAGCCTACATGAACAGCCCTACAAATCCTGTATCAGTGATTGCACCTCTAAGTCAGGCAGACTCCTCGCCATGAAAGTCGCCACTCACACAACACCAGCAGTGCAATACCAAGCCGATACATACATCTGCTTGTTCTTGAGCTGCATATTAATGGTTCGCTTCTGTGCAGTGATAGACGAGAGTCTGAACCCAGTCAAAGACTAAGTTCCGAGACCGACGACGACGAGGTCGACAATTGCTAGTCTGCCGATCCCAAGTCGTGGAATGGTGTGTGAGGAATCGATGAGGCCGGCGATTTCGGACATGTCTAGCAGGGCTGCGATGATGAGCTATTTCAGAGACGAAGTTAACACCAAGGTTTTTGTTAGGCGGAATTAAAACAGTTGGGTTTGAGAAGTCGCCCAGAAGCGAGGAGAGAACATGACTTACAGTAGCAAAGGTAACGCCATATGTGGACCCATATTTCGCACTCAATACGATGAAGATGATAAGGCTCAAGGGGTCAAGCGAGAGTGAAAAAGAACGACATGTCAATCGCATGATAGCATTTGGATTTGGTATGCGTGGACGAGCCATTGTTGACTTTTAAGCCCTGCCACATGTCACGTATTTTGCGTCCTTAGATAGCAAACCAACAATAACATCCGAACTTGTGGAAACTAAAACTTTTCAATGCATTGTATTCAACTACAGTTTACGTACGGTCAAATTTCGCCTTATCTGGTGCCAGATTGATATTATCCGTTAGGCGTCGACGTGCTCGTCTACTTCGCCACAACTTAACAGTTCGTGATCTCCTTTTCCATTCAGGCTTTTTTGGTATCATGTTTTAGACAGCTGTGTCACACGCTAGAAGAGAATTCCCGCCTAAGACTTCTGGAGAAATCGATTTCGAGATGAGAGATATGAAGGATTCTCGCTAACCAATCTGACTGGTCGTAGTGACTACAATGCTGACAGAATCCGTTGTGCAGGGACGCGTGGGTGTAGATGCCATTGACTTTGGCTATTCAATTACGGAGTAGGATGTTTCAAGGCGTAAGCTTTCTCCCCAAATATCACAATCTACCTGAGCATGACATTCTTTGGCGATGCTCTTGATGTAGTTATTTACTCGCCAAGCCTTCAATTGAAGCTTGCTTGCGACAAAAAGAGCCTCCCGCCAGCTAAGATTACAAGCACCCAAATGTATTCAATGAGTATGTCTTAAACCACAGCGACACAAATTAGCTGCTGATGCACTTTCGATATGAATTTCTTATAAGGCTTTGTAAGAGAGCAGAAAAGCGCAGAGGAATCTGAGAAGAAGTTTCGCTACCCCACCTGCCCGCCAAGCAGTACCCCCAGGTATGCGGCTAGTCATCGCTCCGACTCGACCAGCGCACCAAAAAAAAAAATCGTCACCCTTTGATACCTCTCGAAAAATCCAAAAAGAAGGCAAAAATTGAATTTCCTGGAATCTGCCATTGATCACTACGAGGGTCGAACTCGCGACCTTGGCGTTATTAGCACCACGCTCTAACCAACTGAGCTAAGCGATCTGAGTGAGGTGTTTTAAATAGCAGGTCAGTGCTATTTGATGCGACAGATTTGCTTATTTCGTTACATACATAATGATAATTTTGGGAGATTTGGTTGAATTGAATGTGCGGGATGGGCCGATTACGGACGCTTGGGTGGAAAGCGAGAGGTGATTGGAGAGGGAGATGGGGGAAAAGGGGAGAGAGAGCCGATATCGGAGGAGGTGAGTGTATTTAGTGAGGCAGGACTGGAGGTACTTCACTTTAATTCATGATAGAATGGACGTTACTTGTTAGCAACGGAGTACGTACCGGTACTAATCTTGCTATTTCTTGAAGATGTTGTTAGAGAATCAACGACTTGGAAGTACAGTTTTACAGCAGCTTAGATCCAATAGCAAAACCCTTTTCTTTCAACGTGAGAATCTCATCTGACAACCACTAATTCAGAGGTCCTGTTCGTGTTTACAAATCCAAATATCCATATATACGGGTACTATTACACTTTTACATCATCTTCTGAAACCTGTTCCCGCCCTTGCTTCATCTTACAATCCCACATAAACGCTCCTAAACATATCCAAATACTCCTTTTTGAATGCCATACTGCCTTTCATCTCCGGACAACCTTTTTCTCGGAAGACCAGCACGGTGTCGCGCATCTTGTTCGCTAAGCTCAAGAGGTGGGAGTCGTTGCCGAGGAGGTCGTTATTGGTTTTGTCTGCTTGCTGTTTGTCTTTCGCACAGGGCGAGGGAGACGTAGATGAAGTGGAGGGGCTTGTGGCGGATGGTGACTGTATTGATGATTTTGATATTTTCGCGGAGAACTTTGAGGAGGACCTCGACGAGGATTTCTTTGACAAGGTTGGAGTAGGATCAGGGTTCGAGGGGCAGAAAGAGAGTAGTAAAGGGTTGGAAGAGCGGAAGAGTGCAAGGTGTGTTGAGAGGAGGAGTTTGAGAGTGTGAGTTAGGAAGTCGGATTGTGAGCGTGCTGGTTGGACGTCAGCATATATTCTTTAGTAACGAGTCACGGGACAAAAGAACTGTACTGGAAGAAATGCAGGGAAATGGCTGTAAGTGACGTACCTTTCTCATTAAACCTCGTGACAATATTCGACATATGACTGGCACCCAAACACAAAATCCTCAGAATCTGCCAGAATACCAACGCAACAGGATATCCCTGCTCGCGGGTCAAGAAACCTGCTTTGCGGAAGACGAGGCGCTGTAGCATGGTGAAAAGGTCTCTGCATGCGAGTTGAAGCCGTTGGTAGAGGACGGTGTCGATTGTTGCCTGGATAGTTCGGAAGTGTGATGATGGCTGAGAGTGTGTTTGGGGATTTCCTGAACTGGAAAATGCAGTGCACTTGACGCCGGCCCGTAGAATGAATGATAAGGAGGCGACGCGAAGCATTGATGCTACGAGGGGTGACTTAAGCTTGTTAGCCGAAACCTACAGGCGGGGGAGAAAAGAGATGACAGAAGCATACCTCAGGTAAACCCTTCTTTACATACGCTGTTCCGAGAATAACGGCGATAGTAGCACATTGAAACTTGGAGTCCGCGGCATGCACAAATTTCGACGCATACTCCACGGCCCATTGCTCAACGCGCGTGCCCAACGTCTCCTCATCCTCCAGAATCGTGACCTGAACAGACTCGTCATCTTTACTTAGATCGATTTTTTTCCTGTCCTGCGTGCGTTTGATGGCTGTTTGCTCCGCTGCGCTGAAGCTACTGAATGGTTCCCGATGAGCTCGGAGTTTGAGGGGATGAGAAAGCCGGTCGACGCCGTCGATCAGAACGAAGTAATCTTCCTGCTCGTGAAGAGTTTTTGATGTCGCGAGGATGTTGAAGGATACGACCCGTCGTGTTGATGAGTATTCAAAGTCTAGAATGATTAGCTTCGCAATGACAGCGAAAGTGACCTGCTTACATTCATGAACTGGCTTCCCAAGGAAAGGACTCTCCCTTTGACATCTGATTTCATGAAGACCTTTTCCATTTTTCAGGCAAGATCCACATGGTGTACCAGTAGAGCACTGTGTTTGTCAGCTCAGATCTCGCAGAGATATCATTTTCACGAACCGTCCTCTTCCGAAACCGACACTGGTGACAAGCTCCCGCTTTCCTTACATCCCTCGCTGCCTTTCTCACAGGAGCATCAAGCTTCTTCCGCTTCTTGACTGTCGCCAACGCACCAGGCGCATTCTCGAAAACACCAACACATTCGTCTAGATGGCAGTCGGGTTGAGTTTCCTCAGTTGACGGACGAGGTGATGTGTATTTTCGCTTCGGAGCTGTGGGAAGGGACGGTTTCCTCGGTTTGATGAATGTCTCCGGTGGTTGCTCACTAGTTGACCAATCCAGAGCCAAGCCAGCGGGCGAAGAAGTTGACTTTTCGGGCTTTGATATAGAGGGTTTTATTGAAGCGATGTGATGTTGCTGGGATTGGTCTGGCATGAACGGTATCCAGGTGATATCGCTTGTAGCCAGATCTAGGTCATCATTGCAATTGAACGCTGGCATGCCAGTATCGGGATACCCTGTTGATACATGGTTGGAATCAATGATGCTATTCATAGAACTTGAATTCGAACTCTGGTATGCATCGTGTTGAGTCGGTATGGTGACAAGCTGCGGTGTCTGAGAAGGGTAATCGTGCCCGTACTGTCCAGCGATGTGATTGACGGCCCGAATGCAAGGCTGATACGTAGCTGCACTACATGCTTCCTTCAAGGCTATCTGGTTGTCGAAGTCTTCGTATGAGTGACCAACCGAGATTGCTGAGTCGTTGGAGCTCATGGGATATGCTAGTGATTGGACGTTGTGCGCAAAGCTGTCCTGCGAAGATAGAGACGTCGCATGCTGCCACTGGTCCTGCACGTCTCGTATATCGTTCCATGAGAGGTCCAGCAGCGGCTCTGGTATCCAGCTTTGCGCGATGAATTCGTCGAGGCTGTTATCGCTGCTCACGGAAAAGGTATGGTAGTACTCGGCTGGCGAGTGGTGTTTTGAAGCTGTGTCCTGGGCGTAACGGGCATACTGGTCGTCCCCTCCCAGCCTCCTCTGGCTCTCACTCTGGATCATGGACTCCATTGCTGAAATTTGCATCCTGTCGGCAGGTGCAGGGGGTTGTATCGGACATTGATCGTGCTGGATGCTCACAATCAAGACCCAGGAAGACCAAATGACGATACGGACGCGGAAAAGTCTCAATGCTTTTCGAGGATATCGTCGAGCTGGGGAGAAGCTCCATCCCAAGTCATGGCCATCTCAACTCATGCATGTTAATTTGGGGGCGGTCGGTCCGTTTCCAGGTCCGTGTTTTTGCGGGGTGGTCAGGGTTGAGGTCTTGAGATACGGTGCGGTGTCCCAAAAGGGATGAGAAGCGAGGGGAGATACCCAATGAAGCTGCTCGAGTCAGTCAGCATATGCAGGGGAGAGCTGCTGGGTCATGCACCACGACGCCGAGGTCCATGAGATGGACAAGATCTCAACCCTTGTCGATGATTACTGAAGTTCTCATCTTGAGCTGTTGGATGGAGGAATGTAAACATGTTAGAATGATTTTTTTGGGTCAAGCAAGTGTTCGTAGCTGAAAAAGGACGAAGCCATACTAGAGGACTGAACGGTACCTCGCTAGCCTTAACATCCATCGTCTTAAGAGTTCAATTAATTCTCTCGGTCATTTCCACCGACAGCAAGCCAAGATAGTAATCAATCAGCCATATCGCAATTGCAAGTGTATTGCTCGTATGTGGGGGGGGTCTAGCTTTTTACAGCAGGACCAGCAGGACCAGCAGATCCCACGTTTGTAATGGGGCTCTTTACATATCAACTTTAAGAAGCGCCCGCCTACCTCATGACAGGTACAGCTTTGATATCAAGATGTAGAAAGTGTACCATGGACAATGAACCCAAATGATGTATCAAATTCGAAGCACCAAATCTTCGAAGAATAGAGACCGTTTTTTGGCATTAGAAAGTTGAACCCCCTTGATTGGCTATAAAAACATAATTTCACACTGTGTCTACTCGGGAGCCACGCACGCCTCAAGAAGAAACCCATCGGCCGTGAATCGGATATTCTCACATGCTTATATCTTTCATCCCAATGCATCTCATCTTATCGCATTGCTGGGCACGCCTCGCTTCATCAGTGAAAACACAATCGGCGCCAGAAACCCCTATGGAAAGAAAAGTATGAAAGAGCGATAAGTGAAAGGAAAAACCATTCGCAAGCAATATGCTTGGTCCCCCGGACCAGAACCCAACCCCAATTGTATGGAAGACCCAAGTCCCGTATGTTTATTTGTTGCAGTGCCGTACCCGAAAACGCCTCATGCAAAGCTTGCTTGCTACATGGTGGGATGGAATATGACAAAGGAGATAATATATTGCCTCGCTCGGCTGTGTTTGCGAATTGTAGTGTTTTAAAACAAGAGGATGAGAGGGTCGCCCGAAGGCTTCTTCTCTATCTTTCTGCTTTTGGGGATTGCCATCCATTCAAGTACGCCATTAGACCCACCCCAATAAGCACAACGCCTACCATCGAGGCATATGGTGTTGTGTGATACAATAGTGGGTTCCCAGGAGGTCTCGCAAGGGTACTGACAACAGACGCATTGGGCTCTTTTTCGTTTGAAATGGCACTTCCGTTCGGTAGGCCAGCTTTATCCAGAAGCGAATCTGCAACCTTCGTAACCTCATGGCTGCCATTAGGCAGGTCCTTCGCAGGGACATCTCCAGATAGTGAGCGTTTGTGTTCGATCGACGTATGTCGTGAGAGCTCATCTGCCCGAATCTTTTCCACCATCTCTGCCAATGTTTTCCGATCGGTATCCCTCTCTAGCTCGGCGGTCTCCGCCCGGACCTTGAACGACTCCATTTGATCACGTAGTTCCTGCATGTCATGAAGCATCGTCTCCAGGCGCTTCTCGAGTAACAGTGTCGACTCGCTGATCGCAGCTGGGTCGATGGTATGATCTGTCGGCGCCACGTCCGCAACTGGCTCATCTTTCACTTCCACCGCTTCCGTAGGCGGCTCAAATGCCTCCTCAATAATCGACCCTTCGTCATGCGCCTTGGTATCCCCATTTGCCCTTGCTTCTGATTGCTGTTCCAGCTTCTTCGCAATCTCCTCGGCCTGTTCCCGTGCTTGCCGTTCCTTTTGTAGCATTTCTTCCAAGTCGCGAAGCCTTGCTCCCTGGGTATCTATCTCCTTCCTGGCTGAGGCAAGAGCCTCAGCTAACGTGATAATCTGACTGGTAGGTTCCTGACGGACCGGAGAAACGCTAGGCACAGACCTAGGGCGTTCGGTATTGGTACGTTTGAGAGGTGGTACTGGTGGGTCGAAGATATGTGAGCGAGCAACATCAGGTTTCTCTGGAAGAGGTTGTTGTGGTGGCGGAGCAGGAGGGTCGGAAAATCGAGGCTTGACATCGCCTCGAAATGATACTGAACCTCCATTTACCTGCGGAGCCTTGGGAGCCTCGGGAACAGGAATCTTCTCTTTTTCGTTCTCCTTGATATCATCCTTTGACAGTAATGACCCGAAAAAGTTGTCTGTTCGCCCGAGTTCGTTCGTTTGCAATCGAGCTGCCCGCATTTCATGCTTAAATGTGTTAAAAGATTGGGAAGAGAATCGAAGAACGGGGTGGTACTTACAGTGAGCCTTTTCACGATCTGCTCCGTGGTAACCGGCGTTAACCAGAAGTTCATTGGCCGCTGTTGACTCATAGCACTCATTTGACTTCCGGCTACACTAGCGGGAGGGCCCTGACGGCCATTGCTCGTCACCGAACCGATACTGCCCGTCCTTCCTCTCATCTGCAGTGAAGCTTGAGATGGCAACATCATAGCCCCATTCGCTGGATCCAAATCACCAAAGTTCATATCCAGAACATTGTTGGTCGCCCCGAGAAATCCGGCATGCTCGACTTTCGCTGCAACTTTGTGGTGCACAACCGTCTTTTGGTCCTCGCTCACAATATCGATTCCGAGTTCAAGATGATCTTGTGTTTGCAGCTCATGTGGTTCTGAGTCTCGATTCTCTGCAGATAAACGCGCGTTGTTCACGAAGGTACCGTTCGAAGACTTAACATCTCGAATCCAGACCTTGCCCTGCCGATCGGCCCATATCTCCGCGTGCTGTCTCGACAAAACTTTTGAATCAAAGAATCCATTCGTAGGTGTAGGCACTGTTTTAGCATTTGTTTGCCGTCCTATGCGTAGGCTATCGGGGTAAAATGGAACAGATATTGTTTTCCTCTCGAATGTACCATTCATGGATAGGAGATACAAAACTGGATTGCCTTCACCGACAGGCTGAGCTGGAGGACGAGAGCCATTCATTTGTTGTGTTGGTGGTTGGAGTGTATGTTGCGATGGCACCACAGCGGATGGTTGGTGGATTGAGGTCAGGGAGGACGCCGCGGTTGTTCCGTTGGGGGCCAGAATCGCCTGAGGTTTTGCGGTAGACATTCCAGATACATCTGATTTGCCTGCTGGCCATGGTCCAGTCCTTGGTGTTTTCTTCCGCGCTGCAGCAGTCCCTCCCCATGTGCTGAGATCGCCGGACGGTATCATAGGCACGCCATTGGTCTGCGATGGTGCTTGAGCAATGGTAGATGTGGAGGAAGTTGAGGAGCTCGAGGAGTTTGAAGAGATAGACGACGAAGAGTTGGCGCGTTGAGCGCTTTTTCGTGGCATGAACATTCGGGCGACTTCGTCGGCGTTCATGGCATTGAGTCCTCCTTGACTGACATTAGCACTCCATGCTGACCGACTATTTTGTTGGAAGCTCGGTGGATTTGCGACCGCCGTCATCTGCAAGGTAGTCGAAATGTCTGGCTAGGTGGTGGATGAAGAGTGAAGGATGGTATATGCCAATATGTTTGGAATGTTTTCGACTCAGAACCTCCCCATGCACCTCTACAAAGCAGCTTCGCGGCGCTTCGATCCAAACGTATTATGCCTAGTCTGCAAGTAGCTCAAGGATATCTTCTGCTGATTCTGATGCGGTCGGGGTATAACCCAGGATGTAGTACTGTAGTAGAAGATATAGTTAGCTCCTGTCTCCCAGTTTTCCAACGCCATGACCCCCAGGGCGGCAATAGGAGTACACGGTCTGCAGGCCCCGATCTGCCTGGCTGGGTTCGTAGTAATGGTCGTGAGGATGAAGAAAACTCACGTCTGCGTCGCGTCTGGTAGCCAGGTCAATTGTCGGTGGTGTAGAGATGGCAGTGGAAGGTTGATGTTGCCAAATGGGAAAGTTTGGAGATCTCTCGTCTGGGCCGTCTCACTCGCGAGGTTCAAAGCACCTATCAGGAGCGAGGTCGGGATAAGAGCACGCGCGCACATCCACGTCAAGTCGTTGCACCAGGACAGGACACAGAGCAAGAATGCAGTGCATAACCGTAGGGACGGTGAAGGTTTGAGTAGATACAAGATCCTGAGGCTCCAGATCCTGTTAGCAGCAGCAGCAGTATTGCACGGAAACGAGCAAAGAGTCAACGAAGCTGTCACGTGTTTGAGTGCGGAGAGAATGTGGCCCGTGCACACGAGGCGACCTGAACTTGAACCTGAACCTGAAGAGCTCGGGCGGGAGAAGCCGAGACTGCAACCAGTACACAATTGAACCGCCAGCAATATATTTCCCCTCAGCCTCTTCGGAACTGTTCAATCTCACTCCAACAGCCTCACTCCAGTCAATATGCCGGTACCAGTCGGAGCCAACATGGGAGGGCCATCGGCCTTTGATAAGTGTGAGTTGATCTTGGTATCAATTGGGCAACAGAAGTCTGGGGAGAGCATCGACTGACGAAGGCAAATAGGGAAGATGGGTGCTATGATGGGTAGCAGTAGGTCAACACATCTGCGAAACTTGCTCACATATGCTAATAGTATATTTACAGCTGTCGGAGTCATAATTGGCTTTATATTCGGTATGCTGTGATCTCGGTGGGGTGGAATACAATCATTCTAATTCTTCGAAGGCTCGGTCAACATCATGAGGTACGGCGCAGGACCAAATGGAGTTGGACGAACACTTGGACAATATATGATGGGTTCTGGAGCAACCTTTGGGTAGCGTTGCTTCTCTGCAAGCTTTTGTACATCTGCTGACACCAGCAGGTTCTTTATGTCCATTGGCAGCATGATTCGAACAGACACTATCTCCCAAGAAGCCGCAGAAGCTTTTGCTCGATCGAAACGAAGGCCACTCGTTATGCCTCGACAAGCGTACCGACAAGTCCGCAATTGAATAAAGTGTATGAATGGGAAGGGATGACTGGAATGCCTCGGAGGGGAATAAAGGCGTTTCGTGTATGTGCTGGAAGTGGCAAAAGACTTTCTACAAGTCACACCGGGGTCTGAACGTGTTTCTCAGCTCTGTTCATCATTCCGACCAGGCGCTGAGGCAGGGTTCCCCCTTGTATCAACAACATATCAATCAAATACCCTTTCTTGCGCAACTTTACGGATCGATAATCACGACGTGACAGGATTCGAATTGCGGAGTGGAATCGCGCACACGTTCATCATTCGATCACGACTTTCTTGTCGCGGCTGGTAGCAGCAACAGTCGAAGTCGCATTCTTCTCTTCAGGAGGTCGCTTTTCCCTCAAGTGTTGTAAGGCGACCAGGAAATGTGAGAAGACGAACATTTCTAACGCTAGGTTCATCAAAGCGCTTAAAACCACCGACATAAATGGCGAGCTATCAGGAATATGGGAATGTTCCGACGCTGGAAAAAAATATCTTGGTTATACGAATTGGCGGATTCTCGTCTCTCTTGTTCTTACCCCTGACTTTGCTACAAAAAGTCGCTAGTCGCTGTTCACAGAGCTGAGCAATATGAGAGGCCAGGGAGTGCATCATGTCCAGTACTGCATCTCCGGCTGTAGGAGAAAGAAGATCTGACGACAATGTGCCACTAATTTCATCTAATGCTTCGCAAACACACAAGGGTTGAAACATTACAGCCAGATCATAGGTGCTCCAGCTTCCCAATAGCAGAGGACCACAATAGATGCACGATGCAAGAACCAATGACTGTGCTCCCATCCTCACCCACTACTCACCCATTAAGCAGTTCAGTCACCGAAACGAAACAAACAGGAGGTTGAACTCTATTTGACGAAGCGGAATCACGGCGCTTTGCAACCCACCGAATCCTTGACTGCTGGCGACTCGGCAGAAGCATTCACGAATCGGGAACGGGTGGTCGTACAGTAAATTTGAGCCGCATTATCTGTCTCCGCTATCTTGCATTCATGCGAGACGTGCAACAAAATATTTCTTCATCGTTTATCTGAGACAGCCGCCATCTGATAACTGGGCAGGCGAGATAGGGGTACAGCTCCGACGTCTTTGTTGATAATGGCGATGTCCTTGACGCAGAAGCATAATTTATAGGATCAGACGCTTCATATCAACAAAGTCGACATTGTTAGCATTGAATGTAGAGTCATGTATTAGCTTGGACCTCGAATAGCCTTTCATACTTGCATCCCTCTCTTTTTCGACTATCCCGTGCCAGAGCAGCATAGATACCTTGGATGCCAAAGATCGACCAACACACAGCGACCCTTCACGTCAAAGCTGGCATTAGTGCGTATCACGAAAATAGCAACAATAATTCCATGACAGCGGAATTTCCAGAGTTTGTTATTGAGAGTCGTAACACTTTCTTTCGACAGCTGCACTCTAGTTACCGAAAGCATGACAGTGCTATTAGAGAGTTTGGAACGATCTGGGTCGCAATGATCCAATCATCCGACCTTCAGATCAAATGATAAAAAAGAAGGGCAGAGTTCATCGTCGAATGCTTCTACTCGCCCTCTCCACCAGCCGGAAAGAACACAATTATTTGCTCAAAGCATTCTCTTCCGAACTGGTCGGCAATGTTCTGTAGCTGGGACCGAAGCCTGCATCTAGATGCTGTTGACTCACTCGCGATCTTACTCCACACGCCTACATGCTTAGGTGCTGCGCAACTCAGGATCAGCTATTACTTCACAGTTTAATAGAAGTTCTACTTTAACCCCTCAGCATACTGGCCATCACATGGTATCTCAGATGGCTCTAAATCTCATTCACTGTACGAATCTGAGCCCACTTGCTCTTATAACCACGCAAAGCCCATAGTACCACGCTTTGCGAGTTTCTTTGGCTGGCGCGTTCCTCTGCAGATCACATGGTCGAATAAATGTCCTCCCTTCCTGGACACGATCGATTGCACAAACATCAAAAGCGCATCGTTCATCCGAATTCAATATCAGTTCAGGGACCCGTACGCTATGATAACTCGAGTGCTTGACTCCATTCCGAAACAAGTGCACTGACGAGAAGTTCTGAAATAAGCTTGGAATACGAGGGGGCACGATGCCGCTTTCCTATAAACAGATTACCTTAATCTTTAGCATGGTCCGGGCGGCTCTTCTCCCACTCCTCGTCCCGTGTGCGCGGGAGATCTGTGCATGGATACCCTGACTGGGCCAGCCCAACTTCATCTCAGCGACATCAACAACGGTGCTTTGCATAGACCTTGCGAAGATTACTACAGCGCCAAGAG
Source organism: Cadophora malorum (assembly GCA_017365405.1). Lineage (NCBI taxonomy): Eukaryota > Fungi > Ascomycota > Leotiomycetes > Helotiales > Ploettnerulaceae > Cadophora > Cadophora malorum. The sequence goes on along the minus strand of JAFJYH010000243.1, from coordinate 14,870 downwards.
TTTGTCCTTCTTGCTGACAGTTGGACCTGCATCTGGCTATTGGTAAAATGCATAATCGACTACTTGTTCACTGGGGCACATTCTCTACATCTTCCCATTCGAAAGACAGTCTTGAAAACAATGATCTTATTATTGACGGTCCGGACATTCTCACGGCCTTCCCCATGCCGATCGGACAATTTTCGTCAACAGGTAAATAAAGTAGTCGGTAAGGCTCAGCTTGGTCTGCCTATCTTGACCTAAAAGACAGACGATCTTCAAAGTGGGCAAAGCACAGAACTTTGCCTCTGCTAGAACATCTCTAGTGCCCGCACGCTCGGAATACTAACAGAGCTAGCAAATCTAACATCACGACACTTCGAGGGTTCATCTCGAAATAACAGTCAGCATACCATCTTTTTGATCCAAATTTTCTTAAGGCAGAAAGCTTGTTGTGTTCTTGGTTATGTTCTCTTGAAGCTATTTCAACTTCGGAGATTCACTTTTCGAGACCCGAAGAATTTGACTCACGGGAATTTATTCTTCAATCTTCCATACGTTTATCTTTGCTAACTTCGTCGTGTTAGCTTCTGTCCCGTCCCAGCATTGACTCTAAATTGTGTTCAAAGCCCACTTAGCCGCAGGCGGCAATCCCGCAGTGAATATGCTCCACCTCTTGGGGCTCTGATCTTCTTCTCTGCTCGTCTGACACCGGACGGTGTGCATATTCTCCTGTCAGCGACAACTCGCGAACTGCGTCTAAAGAAGACAAAGCGCTAAGAATCTCCTGCATATCAGTCCGGCTACAAAGGGACCTTCCAACTGAATTCGGAAGAGCCCGATGCAAGTGGACCGCCATCAGCAGCTCTTTTCCTTACTAGCTACAACTAGTCAAGCCATCGTCTCGGAATATGGCCCGTGGACAAGGCCAGTCAATTGCCTGCAGGATAAGGCTCCAGCCTGGTCGTATTTTCTTTCTGTCCTGCACGTAAATTTAGCATACTGATGAAGTGCGTTGAGAGTGATCCGCGCTGGATTTATGCCGCTCATCGAGGGGCAAGTCGGAGTATAAGTATTGTAGTTTCTGCTCATTCATTCTCAATCTTGCTCATCAGCCTTCAGTGGTCTGAAGAAGAATCATCTACACTCGTTCACAAACTCTTTCTTTGGCTTTTCATTATGTCTTTAATTGGAAATATAATCAAAGGTGTTCTTGGCATCGTTGGTGCCCTGACACAACAACAGACCAATGGGTGAGTTTGCCTCGTCTCAGCCATAATGCATCCGTCCTCTTCGCACATCTCGAATTTCATTTTCATCTGAACGATACCGGCTATGTATACTGACGTTTACACAGTTTGTCCAAGTTCGGAACACTTCAAGCCCCAATCTTCCCACCATTCCTCACAAACAACCCTCTTCCCGCGGGCTTCCCATGGGGTTTCCTCACAGCCGCCGGCAGTGATCCATACACCGAAGCACCAAACACTGGTGTCATTCGAAACTACGACTTCACCGTCACTCGTGGACAAATCGCACCAGACGGGTATCTACAAGATGTCATCCTCGTCAATGGCCAGTTTCCTGGTCCTCAGATCGAGGCGAACTGGGGGGATGTCATTCAGGTGACCATCCATAACAAGATCACGGGTCCAGAAGAGGGAACTGCTTTCCACTGGCACGGGATGCTCCAGAAGGAAACACCTTGGTATGATGGTGTTCCTGGTGTGCAGCAATGCCCAATTGCTCCTGGAGATAGCTTCACGTATCAGTTCAGAGCTAGTTTGTATGGGACCAGTTGGTACCATTCTCACTACTCTGCACAATACTCTGGTAGGTCGAGGTACATGCAACTTTTGAATCCAACTAACAATTGATCAGGCGGTCTATTGGGACCAATGATCATCTACGGGCCAAAGAACGCAAATTACGACATTGATCTTGGTCCAGTCTTCATCACCGACTGGTTCCATACAGATTACGATGAGATCGTAGCGGATACTCTCCGCCCTGGTGGAAATCCTAGACCAGCTGCCGACAACAATTTGATCAACGGAAAGATGAACTTTGACTGTTCGACCAAGGCACCAGGTGACAACACGAAATGTACCAACAATGCAGGAGTGTCGAGATTCAAGTTCACGACTGGCAAGACACATAGATTGAGATTGATAAATGCTGGTGCGGATGCTCTGCAGAGATTCAGTATTGATGGACACACCATGACTGTCATTGAGAATGACTACGTTGCAGTTGTAAGTACCCACAGAGTCTAATTTCTTGTTCCTGATATTTATGAACTCCCAGAAACCGTATACCACCAACGTGGTAACTCTCGGCATTGGACAACGAACAGACGTCTTGGTCACCGCGAACGCCGGCCCCTCCAACTCGGCTTTCTGGATGCGCTCCAACATCTCCACCCTCTGCTCGGCCGCCAAACAACCCAACGCTCTTGCAGCAATTTATTACGACCGTGCCGATACCTCCAAAGCCCCCAAAAGCACGGCCTGGAATGTGCCCGACCCCGGAACCTGCGCCAACGACGACCTCTCCAAGACCGTCCCAACATATCCCATCGCCCTCAAAACACCCACCACAACCGTAACCTACGACATCGGCTTCTTCGTCAACTCAACAGGCAGTTTCCTATGGACGCTAGACGACGTCTCCTTCCGCGCAAACTACAACCAACCCGTCCTCCTGCAAGCCGACAAGAAGAACTACACCTTCCCCGCCGAATGGAACGTCAAGAACTTCGGCAGCAACAGCACCATCCGCGTTATCATAAACAACCACTCGCCCGCCTCTCACCCCATGCATCTCCACGGGCACAACATGCAGATCCTATCTGAAGGCCCCGGCGACTACGATGGCAGCACCATCATCAACCCATCGAACCCACAGCGTCGAGATGTGCAGATGGTAAGAGCGAACGGCCATTACGTGTTTCAGTATGATGCGGATAATCCGGGTATTTGGCCGTTCCATTGCCATATTGCGTGGCATGTGAGTGGTGGGTTGTATGCGAATTTTATGGAGAGGCCGGATGATATCTCGAAGAAGAGTCAGATTCCGTATATTATGCAGCAGACTTGTGTGGATTGGCAGGCTTATACTAATAGGGATGTTGTGGATCAGGTGGATAGTGGGGTGTAGGAGGGAGTGGATGTGAGACAACTACAAAAGAAGATAGAGGAGTTTCTTTGTACATATATTTTTTCCGATATGGTGTAGATGGATGCGTGTAATATATAACCTATTGCATCTCATTTTCATCATGAATTCTTTCGCGGAGTCATCATCTTCCTATCAATGCCAAGACGTAAGGAACATGATGTACCGAGCGACATAGAGTCAAACAAGGGGAAACTCGGTTGTCCAAAATGAGAGTGGGACAGATCTGGTCCTTATGGGTTCGCCTCTTGCCTTCAAGTCACTCCGATATTCTTCGATGAACTTCCAATTGGTTGCAACAAAATCAAGCCTGAGGGCTCAAACCCCCAAAGCGATACACCAAGCCAAACGAGCTTTCCAATTGAATAAAGACGTCTCTATCGCCCATCTCATCCAACCTTCTTACTAGCCCGAGCCTTGGCAACAGCTAACAGTCCACCCAGCGACTCAACCTTAAACCCCCTCTCATCCAACCCTTTCAGCACCAACCCCACCTGCTCAACCGAATAATCCCTCCTATCATGCATAATAACCACACTGCCAGGCCTCACCATACTCAAAACATGCCACGCATTCAACCGCGGCTTCGGTATCTGCGGATCATGAGGATACACACTCCCCAACGCCAACCTATACCCCAACCCCTCAATCCGCTCCCTCATCTCTCGATTAAACCATCCACTCCCCGGCCGGAAATACTTCATCCCATTCTTATTCTCCGGCAACAATTCCTGCACCTCTCCAATCTGCCGTTCCAATTCCGACAAGGGAAGTTGGAACGATGGATCATCTGTCATGGCGTGATTCCCCAACTCGTGACCTTCAGCATGGATCCGTTCCACGATGCCGGGATACCGAGAGATTTGAGAGCCGATGATGAAGAAAGTTGCTTTGGCGTTGTGAGCTTTCAGTATGTCGAGGATCTTGCCTGTTTCTGAAGACGGGGCATCGTCGAGCGTGAGCGCTATCACGCGCTGCGATCGTGGTAACGGGACGTGAAAAATCACGCTGGGGTTATGCCACTGAAAGAATCTGATGAGTAGATTTGGCGGTCTGTAGATGATATACGCGAATATCACCAAAATGAGAAATATCGGGATGGCGATGAGGCAGAGGAGACGCATGGCGCGGTAGAGCGGGTGTCGCTGTAGACGACGCTTAGTGAGTGGTGACAGGAGAGGCTCGTCGTCGATCTGGCTCTCTTCATCGTCGATTTTAATGTGTTTGTGTTTTCTTTGTTTGGAGATGAAGGGAGGTTGGGGTGGGATGGAGGTTGGGAAGGAGTGGTGGATGGTGTTGTAGAGGGTCGACCAAACGTCTGTTACCCCTAATCGGAGGGTGCGGCGGAGGAGCCCGCTTAGACGCATTGCGCGACGACGGATGGTGAGGCTCTTGGAACCATTGCTTGAGAGACTGGGAGAGGGTTGAGCGTCAACTGAAGAAGTGCTGAGATGTTTGGAGATGAGTGTGAGGAGGGAGGATGAGTTGGGGTTGATCTTCAGGTGTCGTTAAACATTTATGGAGCAAGGGCTGCGGCGTTATGATTGGCTGATTATGATGAAGGTTCAAATGGGGTTTGTTCTGCATACCAGATCGCAATGAAAGGTGGTACAGTCAAACGTATCTGGAGGACTGCCAGAGAAATAGCTCGCGTCAACAAATAAATCATTGATTGGGGAAGGCATAAATCTGGTCAAGTCACGTGCTTCACTGCGATCCAGACTTCATCTTTCAGTGAATTGGAGCTCTTTAATAAAAATACCAAGCATGTTGCACCCAAGGCAATCAATTGAAAGCAGTCCCGTAGTTGTAAATTTCCCAGTATCTGTAAAGGCTGATGACCGTCTAGCTATTGTATGCTGTTCGGATTGACTGATATCTCCATTTGAATAACTCCAAGGCCCATCCTGCTACTAAATCAAGCCGAGAAATGCATCGCTGGATGTGATGATGTAGGTGATTTGCTAGCCACAACTAACCACGTTCCTTTCATCCATCCATACGAAATTTCGGCATCATTGAAAACTTCGATGTGCTTCACTTTGCCAGAAGCCCTCCGAAGCGACAATGATGTAGCTTAGATCTGCTCCTCGTTATGAGAACGCCAGCCCGTTGTAAAGCCGTACTCAACAAGTTTCGCCATGGCGATGATATTGGATAAGTCTCGTCCGCCCGTAATCTGAATTCCGTCCTGTCGATTACCTGTTCCATCTCTCAAATGTGGGACTTAGGCTCGCTATCAGGCCTGTTTTGCGGCAGCGTCAGGTCCAAGATCGCCTTTGCATCAACCTTCGGCTCCTGAGCTGGCTTCTCATTCTCAACTTTCTCGGTTGTGATCGGATTGTTCTTAGACATTGCAGGCGTTGGTGGAGGTTCCTTCAATCCAACACTCTTTCCCAATCCCTTGTTGACCCATTCTTCGTGATCCTTGGTCAACTTCAGGGTAGAATCCACGTCTGCAGTCAACTTCGCAACCTCAGCCTCCAGAAGTTCGTCCTTGGACATAGCTTGCTTCTTCTCCTCTACCTCTGCGGCTGCCTTCTCCTTGTGTTTTCCGGTGGTCTCATACCACAACTCTTCCAACTCATCTCTCCATCCCAAAGCATCAGCAAGCTTCCGTACACCTTCATCGCAGTCTCCCAAAATCATCACATCATCTGTCCTGCTTCCAAGGTCGCCTACTTCCTCCTTGTTGATCAAGATTCGAGGCACACCCTCTCTCGCCAAACTCGGTAGATGTGCAAACGGTTGAACCGAGAGACTCGTTCCAAGCACAATAACCAAATCTGCCTCTTGCGTGGCATCTCGATTGTCAAAGAAAGCCTTTGGCAACTGCTCTCCAAAGAAAACAATATCCGGCTTCACCAGCCCATTGCACTCCGGCACCATACAATGCGGCACATCACCACTCTCCACCGCCTCCTGCATCAAATCATCCGGATACTCCGTCGTACAGTCGATACACCTCTGTGTCGCAAAACTGCCATGAGCCTCGACTATCTTCTCATCCGGAACACCAGCTCTACGTTCCAAGCAGTCGATGTTCTGCGTGAACAGCATGTGCAGCATGGACTTCTCATCCAGCAGGGCAATGAACGAGTGCGCAATCGTCGGGTAGAACTTCCCGGGATACAACTCCTTGGCCAGGACGTAGAAAGGTTCAGGCTTTTCTCTGAAGAATGAGATGTCGAAGACGGCTTCTGGGTGCGGGAGATCTAGACGTGCGAGGTTCGAGTAGAGGCCTGTGTCAGGTGATCTGAAGTCAGGGATTCCAGCTGAAGTGGAAATGCCGGCGCCGGTCATGACGACGATACGTTTGGGTCGGCCATCTTTGATGTATTCTGCTACTCCTGATAGAGAGCGAGATAAGAGGGTTCGTGGAGGTGTGTTGGGATCGATTTGGGAGTTTTCTTGGCCCATTTTTCGAGGTTTGCTGCGGTGGGAGTGGTTGGAGGCTTTCCCCTTGGAATGGTGATCTCTATGGCGGCGACCTATGTTGGCGGTGGTAAGAGTACCTCTAGAGAACAGGATATGAGTTTCTTATCTAATTTTTTTTTCGTGTGGTGTTTCGTTCTGAAGTTGAGATGTGACTTGTCCGCCGGGACTGAAGCCTTGGTGTGGAGGCGTCATTATGTGGCGCAAAGCACTTTCAGCCACATCCTCGATATCACGTGAGTTATGAATTATTTCCGGGTATGTTTCTTGGTTATGGCAAGAGGGTTGCAAAGTCTTGGAAATGCCTTGAAACGGGCTTTGGGATGAAAGGAGCTATTGGACTTCGTCTTTACCAATGTTGTCACAGGCAGGAGGCTCAAAAAACACACTCTGACGACTGAATGCGCTATGTTTCTATTACCTTTCTGGCCTAAAAAGTTCCGATAACATATTTCCGAAGGATCCTGTAAACACTTGCATATGTGGCCAAAAAGATCTGCAAGAACTGAGCGAGTGCTTTGCGTGCTCTGGCCCTATTATACGCAAGGCCTTGATGGCATCTCGTATGTGTTCGCCTTTAGTCTCGCACAACCATGCACTTGCTGAAGTCTGATCAACCCCTCTCTTCTGCGTTTTCATTCATTGAATAAGACCGTACTATCTGTTTGACAGTCTCAGTCTGTATATTTGAGTGCTATTCCTTATTTTCTGCCAGGAAACAAAAGGAGGCCCAATTCCACAACGAGACTTTGAGTTCAGTGTTCTGCGCTCAACTCCGGCCTAGTGGCCCGGATACAGCACAAGGATGGCGGTACAGCGTACTGGAACACCACTGTAGAGACCACTGTAAGCATTCGCAGTGATATTTGAAGCCATTTTGGGTGAGTTCAGGCCTATGCGACCAGCCAGATCCCTCAAGATGTCTTCTCCTCATCTTCAACACCCATTCCTGGTCATCGAGGTCGTCCGGCATTACAAACGGCGACTGATGCTCGTACCCGTCGGATATCCGGTATCCTCTGACCCCATTTGCAGTGCCTCTCTTCGTTCCGGGCAGATCTTCAGTATCCCTCTTCCACCCATCAACAATCCCTATAAGAAGTCTCTCCCCTCCCAATTCCTCCAAAATTCTCTCTCATTCTTCCTCCCTCTCGAACTTTGCGACTTGGGAGAATTAACTTTCCGTAGGCTATGGCAATTAATTTGCGTCGCAACTCGAAGGTCTTGGATTGTGTTGGTGGTAGTAAACTTTCTGTAGTTGGGAGGTTTATCATGCGAGGCCTCTCACAGCCACTCGCTTGACCGACAAGGCTGAAATCCTGCACCTTCCCGACGCTAGCGACGCACAGGCCACTCGGCCCCACCACAGAATCTCAACCAAGAGGATTACCGAAACCCTTCGAGTCTCAATATCTTCTCGCAATTCAACAGAGACAATCCTGTAATGACACGGCCGCCTGTCAGTAACCACTATGAGAAACATACGGCGCACCTAGAAGCGCGCGGACTTATCGTAAATGCTCTGATGAAGTAAGAAACGACTCATAGTTCAGGGTTTTCCACCTCGGCCTCACTGAGCACAAATACTTCATGCTTTGAACGGATCTCTTCGCGTGCTGGACTCTGTTTGGGACTCTACGGCTGTCGGCGGTTGGTTTTAGTCTTGATATTTTTCTTTCTCTCTACTCCGGATCCTGGGTTCCTTGTCTTCTGTCTTTTGTTCTTCATGTGCTCCAGGACTCGCAGGAAAGTCAGAGAAAAGTTGTCGCGTGTGACGGAAGGAAGCGAAGAGGTCAGGAATGGCAAGGAATTTCATTGTATTATAGTTCCTTTCTTTCAATTGATTCTTGCAGCAAATCTTTTAATGCTTGCTTTTAATGATGTATGCTCTACGCGTTGCTGTGTCCTGGTTTCCTGTCTGTGCCAGCCTTTACTGCCTATGCTTGTCGACGGCTCAAGTGCATCGACAAGAACAAGGTCGGCTGCAAGATACACCATCGTAACCAGTATTCTTCATAAATGCTTTCGGTGTTTGCTCTGCTGAGTCGTAATTCGACTGTTCCTGACCATATGAGGTTGTTCTCGGAAGGATTCGGAGGAGTCACGATACATCTACGCCGCTGCGGAACTCCGCTATCCCAAGGACTTCAAGTGTCATCCTTCTTTCTTTCATTTCTTCTTCGCCCGTATCATATCTTCAAAATTTTCCGTCTCCTTTCGAGATTGGCCCCGCATCACACATCGGTACACCACGATGCCTTTTATCTCTCCTCTCATATCACACCGCTTTCTTTACGCCAGCGGAGGCTTGACAGCATTCGCGATCTACAAGCATACAAAAATATGCATCGACGAATTGTTCCTGTCTTAGACAGTGGTCTTGGCGCAGACAGTCTTGTTGCATTCACGGCGAAGGGGGATTATCTCAATTCTTCCGCGACTTATGTCACCATGAGTATGTAATTCTCAGTTTACCCCTCCTGGTCGGTCTTCAGACTGCTTTCACACCAATAATTTATAGCTAAGTCATTCTAGAAGAAGGATTGTACTGGTACTTACAGCCGTATTTAGTTATCCTACAGCTGAAATGGGCGAAATATGGATTAACGGAGAGATACGACAAGATCCTCTTCGGGTGGTATCTGCTTCAATCTTTCTCTTTTGGCTTGGCGTTTCTGAGGAGAGGCTTCTATACACCCTTAATAGCTTGGTGGGGAATTCCTACTGTGATGGGATCGAGCCAAGTATGAGTGTTGAATCTTGGCAAAGGCAGTGAGTGACATTTGCGAATTGCATGTCTGAGGAGGACCCTATGTCATTGTAGACTAACCTGGCCGCGATAATGGAGGATCCGATTTACTCACTCTGTATCTTTCAACTCACCAATATATTGCAGTAGTGCAGCACAGCAAATCAAGACGTCGGTTGTACTGCAGCCAGTACTGGGCAAGAGTTTGCTCGTCGCGGGCCAGTAGTGTCAACTCCTCCTACCCAACCCCACATCCGGAAAGTATGCCGGAAAAGTCTCCATGCTTGAGTCGTTCCACAACGGAATGCCTATTCCATCGTGCCGTCTCCCCTTGCCGTCTTTATTCTTTCGATTCATGCTCGTACTACCCCGCGTTAGTGTAACCCATGATTGGTTCTCGGTTATCGCTGTACCGAGTCTAAGCTTCTAGGGCCAACTTTCAATAGCCGTAGGCAATCGTTGCTGACCTTTCTGTTCAATATTATTTGCTTCAAGGCAATACATTTAAAAGCTTCATTTCAAACTGTTACAGAGGACTGATGAGTCTAATTTTTTTCAATTCAAGAAAGCACCTGTAGATCTAGTATGGACAGCACTACCAATGGCCATTCGACCTCTCACCAGATAGGATACGCAGAATTCCCGCATCTAGCTCAAGATGCTATCCACGATGGTAAACCTGCCTTAAATCGGTATTCGACATTTATTACGCGAGAGCATGATTTCCCAGCTGCCAAGGTAATTACTTAAATCCTCTGATTTGGCTTAGGAAATAATGATACTGACTTGAAGATCTAGGCGATGTTGTACGCAGCAGGGGTACCTGACGAAGAGACGATGAAGCACAGTCCTCATGTTGGAGTTGCTTCGGTCTGGTGGGAAGGGAATCCGTGCAAGTAAGACCATCTTTCTACTCTCTCACTTTGTATTCAAGCAAGTATTAACAAACTCTAGTATGCATCGTAAATAAATAATTCGATTGCATGTCACCCCCACTTTCACTGACAGGCACTTAGTACTCGACCTGGGGAAAGCCATCAAAGAATCCGTACAGAAAGAAGGCTTTCTAAGCTGGCAATACAACACCGTTGGAGTCTCTGACGCAATCACGATGGGGAATGAGGGTATAGTTCCAGCTCCTCGTAATACAAATAATCTAACTCGTGTGTAAGGAATGCGATTCTCGCTTCAGTCCCGCGAGATCATAGCTGACAGCATCGAGACCGTGACTTGCGCTCAGCACCACGACGCATGCATCGCCATTCCCGGCTGCGACAAAAACATGCCAGGATGTGTGATGGGTATTGCACGGCATAACCGTCCTTCAATTGTCGTCTACGGGGGCACCCTGAGAAGCGGATTCAGCAAAACTCTCGGCCGAGCAGTTGATATCAACACGTGCCAAGAAGTCCACGGCGCCTACCTTTTTGACACTCTAAAATACTGGAGCAAAGAAGATAAATCTGCAACGCCAGAACAGATCATGTCAGACGTGGAAAGAAACTCGGTTGTAGCACCAGGTGCTTGTGGTGGGATGTACACAGCCAACACGCTCGCCACCGTGATCGAAACCCTAGGTCTCTCCCTCCCCGGTTCATCAAGCACACCTGCTTCCTCACCCTCCAAAATGCGAGAATGTGCTCGTGTAGGTGCAGCCATGCGAGTCTGTCTCGAGAAAGATATCAAGCCGCGAGATATCCTCACAAAGAAAGCATTCGAGAATGCACTGGTAATGATTATGGCTATCGGAGGCTCGACAAACAGCGTTCTACACAGTCTCGCTATGGCAAGAAGTGCAGATGTTGATTTGACACTTGATGATTTCCAGCGTGTGTCGAATAAGATCCCATTCATTGCTAATCTTGCTCCGAGCGGGAAGTACAGTATGGCGGATCTTTACGAAATCGGCGGTATTCCTTCAGTTATGAAGATTCTGATTGCGGGAGGCCTGATGGATGGAAGTGCTCTAACTGTGACGGGCAAAACTCTCGGTGAGAATGTAGAGTCTTGGCCCTCTCTACCTCAAGGTCAAGAGATCATTCGATCGCTTGACAATCCGATCAAGAGTAGTGGACATCTTGAAATTCTGAGAGGGAATATTGCTCCTGGTGGAGCGGTGGCGAAGATCACTGGGAAGGAGGGAATGAGATTCACGGGGAAGGCGAGGGTGTTCAATAAGGAGCATGAATTGACGAGAGCGCTGAATCAGGGGAAGCTATCGAATAGTGAGAATCTTGTTCTTGTCGTAAGGTATGAGGGACCGAAGGGTGGACCTGGAATGCCGGAACAGCTTCGTGCATCTGCGGCTCTGATCGGGGCCGGCTTTAAGAACGTGGCTTTGATCACAGATGGACGGTATTCTGGCGCTTCGCATGGCTTTATTGTAAGTTATTTTTGGTCCCTCGGCTAGTGGCCAAGGTTACTTCACCGACCCTGCTTCTTTGTTTTGGCACAATTGTTGACCTTCTCGTTCATCACAGGTCGGTCATATTGTACCCGAAGCCGCAGTAGGAGGACCAATCGCGGTTATTCAAGACGACGATATCATCGATATCGATGCAACGACGAATGAATTGAAGATGCCATTCGTTAGTGACGAGGAAATCCAAAGGAGATTGAAGGAGTGGAAGCCACCTGTGCAGAGTATTACGCGGGGTGTGTTGGGGAAGTACGCGAGGTTGGTCGGAAATGCTTCAGAGGGTGCGGTGACGGACATTTACTGACGATGTTGTGACGAATATGGGAACGAGGCATTGTTTAGAATTGAAAGGGTCATAGATGGATATATTGTGTATCATGATCTAGAAATATCACTCATTGTTTTGAGCATCCATAGCGAGACATGCATAACTTCCCCATTTCGGGTCACAGCAAGTCGTGCAACCCCGGCCACTCTCTTAACAATACTTCTTCCAGTGATGCTGCTCCTCAAATCCTAGCATCTCCTTCATCTTCCTATTCGACATCGGTGCCTCCCTGCTCCCCATCCTCCTGGTAAATGGCGTCTCTGGACACACCCTTTTCAAAAACGCCTCCGTGTTTCCATCTTCCGAGAGAGAATTCGTAATCTCATCATTCGTCGCATTGAAAGCCTGCCATCCCAATCCATCGACTCTCACGCACCTCTCACACATCTCCCCCAAATCCCTCGCATCCGTATACGACCACCCATGAACCTTCCACTCCTCCGGCCTCTCCACATACGTTTTGAAAACATCCGTCTGATACTCCCCAGGCGCAATGAGTGCCCCAATTCGAAGAGCATAGACATCGATACCAAATCGACGAGCAAAGCCTCGAGCCACTCTTTCGCCGCATAGTTTGGAGATAGAATACGTATCTGTAGGATTACAATCTATGTCTTCATCGATAGGGAAAGACGGGAAATCAACATCTCCTTCAGCGAATGTGGCGCCGTAGACGCAGACTGAGCTTGCAATGATGACTTTCCGGATACCAAGTTTACAGGCTGCTTCGATGATGTTGTATGTTCCCAGGGTGTTGACTCGAAAGGTCTCGTTATCTGGGACGAGCATGTTGCGAGCGAGACCTGCTAGGTGAATTACTGCATCTGGAGGCTGAAGGGGGCGTGAGTGTATGGGGAATGGCTGTGTGAGCTTGAATGGTGAGGAAAGGGCGTTGAAGACTTGACCGCTTGATGTCAGGTCTGTTCTGAGAGTATGGACGTTAGGTATTGGTTGAGATGGTGGAGTGAGATCCAAGTTGAGGATCTGGTGGTCGCGAGACAAGAGGTGAGGAATAATGTATTGGCCAGCTTTTCCGGAGCCACCCGTCACGATGATTCGTTTTCCTAGAGAAGTAGAACATGTGCTAGAGTAGAAGCGCGACGAGAAAACATGTTTCTGACGAAGAGCTTGTCGTAGCATGACGAATGAACGAGGAGTACTGAAACAGGGCCCTTGAGCCGACATAGATCGTTCGAGAACGAATTTTCACAAGTGACATGAAAATGGCTTTTGCGAAGCTTCACTCCGTTTTTGCGCGTATCAAATTCGACTTTGGTGCTGTGAGTAATAGAATTAGATATGCCAGAGCAACTGAGCTAGTGCGGGGAAGTGCGGGGGCGGGGTCAGCGCTCCAGCAAGTAGAGTACATCAAATTCCATTTTCCAGCGTACATCATTATACCACAATAGAAATTCAATATGGGTATATTTGTTGCCAAAACAGAGGACAAGAAGAACAGAAACGAGAGACAAGGTATCAGTGGCTACATAGTGCCATAGCCCCCTCCATCCAATTGAGCACTGTCACACGTGGGTCGAAGCTCGATACAAAAACCCTAATGATTTTCTGTTACGAGAGCTTCGGTAGGTTCCTTGCATCGGCACCTTACGGCCATCACCTCATTTGCTTACTCATATATAAAAGGAAGTTGTTAATACACGGACGCATGGCGTACTATGCTAAAGCGAGGTGAGAATAACAAGCAGAGAGAACTTTGATCATGCAGCAATTTAACGAAGAGCATAATATTCCACAAGAGATGAACAGAGAATCATCGTGTGCGAAAGAAGCTGAAGGTCTCAATCATTCCAGGAGCATCATTTCCTGTGCGCCTTTCGAATATGACCTGAAGTAAACAAAAACCAAAAACCAAAAAACCACAGCAAGAAAACTTCGGCTTCGAGACAAAAACAAAAAAATATTGCCCAGACTGAGACTTGAACTCAGATCACACATATCCAATTGCCTCTCCTGCCGCCTATCCAAAGTGCCCCAAATGGCGCAGGATGATAGTACAGTAGTCCAAACGAGGCTCAAGTTGTGTGCATGTTACCGTTTACACCACCTAGGCTTTCTCGAATTATGTACTGGATGTGCTTATCTTGTTAGTTGATCTCGAGTTCAATCTGGGGATTTCTGTTCGGCTGGGATTGAGCGGATGTCGGGGAGATGTGGGGCGGCGTGGTGAAGGATCGTGAATGGGAGAGGAAGGGTGAGGAGATGAATGATTTTCTAGATTGTTGAGGTTAAAGTCCTGAGACTGGAATGAGACATCACTATGCATCAACAGAGTAACAGCAGAACACGATTCTTATCCAACAAAGTATCCTCATACGCTGTTCTACGCAGGACGGACGACTAATTTTGCGCGGTACGGTGCGCTGCATCTCCATGAAGACCTTAAAGGTCAATACAGACATCAATCTCTCAGCGTCAGAGGCTGACTTTTTGGTTAGACTTGGAAAGTCTGGAATTAACATAATCACTTGGCCCTTTGTCTTGAGCAGTGAACTTCCAAGATACCTCAAGCGCTGCGAAAGCCTACATTGGCAGTCTAGGCGCCGTAGCACAGATTTCTGCTTGCAGGAAAAGAAATATTAGCTTGGGTAACACAAGAGAACAGACGAGAATATTTCCCAACAAGATTCCATGGTTACGAGAACAGATAGCAGAAATGAAGTCCAATAAACAAATGCGCCTTCTGCTTTGGTATCTGTTCCCAAGTTCAAGATTGTTTTTACTCTCTCGCTTATCCAAACAAACACCCCCACCACCCCCACCAC
>JAFJYH010000242.1:0-71124 GCA_017365405.1 Cadophora malorum | reverse complement strand
GGGGGGGAGGGAAGCGAGCGCATCAACACCGCCTCGCTTGAAACCGATCCCCACACTAGGTCGTTCACCTTACCACCTCGCTTAGCTTGGTATAAACGATAGTCACAGGACCACACCAGCCGCTCACAGGGAGCTTGGAATACCACCAACCCTCATTATCTACTCACTATTTTATTCGAATGAAACAAAATTCACGGTTATAAACCAAGAGAAGGTTTGAAACCACGCTATTTTCGGTATGTAGCTAATTTCCGCCAGTGTCATTATCTATTTCACATTGTCGATTCGCTAGACAAACCCAAGAGTAGATGCTGTGAATATTAGTAAAACACATCGAATGAAGATAGAACACACCACTGATACGAGACATTCAGGTGACGTCCTCATCACCAGTAAGCTAAGTAAATATTTTTCACGGAACCGGGAGTTCCCAGCCGAGAATTCAACCCCTACTCGGGTTGGAATTCCAGCTCCTGTAATCGAACTCCATGGTCTAGGTGCGGACGAACGAGAGCCCGGAGCTCATCTCGGAGACGGCCAGTTGCGGACACTACAAGTATCAGTATCTGCCTCGCCTCAAGGAGCAGCATGAATTTCTTTACCCATCACAAGTATCTTGCCTCGCTTCTCTGATGCTACCTGCAGCCTCTGGATATACTTCCCCGCCACCTCGTCTTGCAGGATCCCTTCGATGTCCGCCGTTCCTGGGTAGATAGTTGCACGCTTGCCGAAGGGCACTTTCACGATGCCAGGGGTATTCACGTAAATCGAGATATCAAGGATCTATGCCAGCTTCAGTTGGTTGAGTGTTCCAGAAACGGCTTCACTTACATAGCTATCGTCCAAAGTATCTTCATCCAAGGCGTCGTTCAAAAGGGACTCCGCAGCCGCCCCAATGTCTATGGTCGTTAGCTTCCATCATAATTTAGAAAACTGGTTTTACCAAGGCTTTGAAGCTGCCACACTAGATGAACCCGTCTTGTGCGAGTTTTGCAAGTTTGATAGCCGTGGATCAGTTCACGAAGATAGGACAACAGCGCAGCAATACCAAAGCCAGTCGCGACCATGAGAACGGTCTCGTACTCTACAACTGGTATGCTAATGCCGTGCGGTCCGCTGAATAACACCAGACGAGGTATGATGTCTCGCGCATCTGTGGTTCCGTGACTGAAAATATCCCGTGTGAAGCCTCTCCGTGGTTGAATGAAGAGTTCCAACGTGTCTTGTTTACCCTCGACCCAATTGGTCACCACAAATGGATGGCTCTGCAGGATGTACCAGCTGATAGAGGGCATCCATATGTTAATATACTGGCCTGCTTTGATGTCAATCTGCCGAGATGCCGAGATCCGGATCCTGACTGTATCATTGGCACGCGTGATGTAGGCTCGAGAAAAGTCATGGTTCCAGGCCTTGTTTCGGAAGACAGTGGTCAAAAGCTGAAGGATGAATAGGGTAGCAACTATCCCAGCAAAAATGAATACGAATCGCCAAGGGAACTTGGATGTGGACATGAGATGTTGTGTAGTGGAGTATATTACAAGTACAGCCAGACCTTGATGAATACGAAGGAATAGCTCGTACGACGGGCGGCGGAAGATAGGGATCGAGAGGAGGAGGAGGGCAGATAAGGCTGAGCCACCCTGGTGAGTGTTAGCCGTTTGCATTGTGATCTCTTAGGGGATAGGAAACATTACGATCAGTCCATGGAGGTTCTCGGGCATGCTCAAAGAGAAAGTCCCAGCACCACGAACGACCACGAGGAGAACATGGAAGAGCACAAGAGCGAACGACATCATACCCGCTGAGCGGTGAATCATCCGGAATGTCTTCAGGGAGACAGTAAATCGATCTGCGAGAAAGCTAAGATGCGTCCCAAGGAAGAGCGGCATCATATTGACCAAGGCCAGATTCGCTGCGCGGATGCCGACTTTCGTGGCCGTCAACTTCCAAAATTCGAGACAGTAGAGATTGGCGGTGATATATGCTATCTGCACAATGAGGCCTGCTGGTGTCCATGGCCCAAGTGATGAATGTCGGTGGAGGACGTGTGGATAAATCAGGACTTTGCGCAGTAAAAAAGCGACGTACTCAAGAACTTGCCAGATAGATGAACGAAAGGAGAGGACGAAAAATGCAGCAAAGACGCTGCTGATGCAGACTGCATAGATCTCAACGGTCTCCATGACAGGAATGATGTGAATGAAGAGACGATTCGAGAGGAGTTGAGTGAAAGCTGGACATGAGGAAGATTGGGGAAAGGAAGAATCCTGTGGAAGGAGAGGGAAGAGCGATGAGTCAACGGATAGACTGTTCAGGCATATGCCAGACAAGACAGATGGTCATCACCAAAGTCAGGGCTGATGTGGTGGGATGAGACCAGCAGAATAGGTACGGGAGCCAGAATATGCCCTCCTAAGAGTCATCAAGATTGTGGACTTTGGGGATTGTTCTTTGTGACTGTATAGAGGACTCTGGGGGCAAGGGAATGACGACAATGGATTAGTGGACAATGGAATAGTAGACAATGGATTAGTGGACAATGGATTAGTGGACAATGGACGAGGGTATAATGCACGTGGGGACGATGGATGAGGGGACAACGGAACAGAGACAAAGAAGGGGCCGCTATGCTTTTCGTACCAGCCCACTAAGGTTGGACATAGATGAAATGCCAAAGAATACCAGCAAACGAGTGAGAATAAGAGTAGTCTCAAACATCCAGAAGTGAATGACCCTCTCACATAACGAGGTCGCTAGGAACGAAGAGCGTACCTTTACATCGTCGTATATATTCTTCCACCCCTTCCTGTTGTGACTTGGCTCTTGGTTCTCTTCTCTTCTCTCCAAAGAGCAAGGTTGAATAAATCTGCGGGCCTTAGCAGTCTCAAGTCTGACGAGGATCTCCAGTGTGACGGGAGGCTCGAAAAGTAGAGGACAAGGTTCTCATTAGTACCGTACACAAAGTAAAGAGAGAATGGTGATGAGAATTCTGATTTCGGTGGGGATGCTGAAGACCCTGTAAATTGGTCGTTGATGTAGCATATGTCTAAATAAGCATAAATTAAGCGAGAAACAAGGGGTGGAATTTTGAGTTTTTAGAATGGCGTGGTAAAGTGGATCAAGATGGATTAAGAAAAGGGCAGTTGACTGTATCGCTTAACAGACCACCTCGCCCCGTAGAGGCAAAGTCAGACAGTGAGGGTTGGAGGTCACCACCTCGCTTAGCTTTGGTTTGGACGGATGGTCACAGAACCACACCACCGCCCGCTCGCAGGACCTGGGGATGTCACCAACGTTTATTGTCCAGTAGAAATAAAACTCGCTCTCTACTTGCCATAATCTCCGTACTAAACTACCTGAAAGCTCGGATATCGAGAATAGTAATCCCTCTTAAGCTCAATCGGACCCTCTTCTTGCCCCGGCTCTCCTCGCTCGACTCAATTTTCTACTTAACCCCTGCCCCTGTCGCATCTGGGTCTGACTTGAATCCAACTCCGCCCCGGGAAACTCAACCATTCGTTCAAACCTTCCATCAAACCATGTCCGATCACTAGATCAGCATAAAGACACCATAGAATACGTGGTCTTAGCCTCACAAAATGTTCGAACCTCACGAGGTGGGAACCTGGCGACCAGGAACAAGACACGTCAGCATCAGCCACCAATTTTGACACCAATTCCCATGGCTAATGTGACACGCCGTCGCAAGAAGGCGACTAGAAGCAGCTTGAATTCTGAACTTTTCCAATGAATATACTCTGTATACGAAACATCAGACATCTGTCATCTAAACTGAAGTGAACAACTACGCGCTGCATGAATAACTTCTCGGTGCCGTGACTTCAGCCGAGAATATTAGACCCAAAAGATCTTCTTTGCGAGTACGACGTTTTAATAGTGCATGCTAAGCTCGTTAGCCTTTAGCCTTTGATGAAAGAGAGCCACATACGTCTTGTAATTCGAGCGCGGACGCTGCCGATGTCGTCTCGGAAAGAAAGGCGACGGCGTCACAATCAGAATGCCAACGTCGCAGATTGTCCACACCAACCGCGCCATCGTCCTTGACGTACTTTTGCATTAATTCCATCATGATTGAACTAAGTGCTCTCACATCCCGAGGCTCGCCGTTCCCATCTACAGTTTCACAGCATTGCAGGTTGGCTGGTCTCGTCAGTTGAGATCGAGGGCTGGAACATGATTCACTAACTGATTTTGAGATCGCCCTGAGCGCTGAGGAGGATGACTGAGCAGTGAAGAGATCCATGTTGGAACTTCTCGCGTTCGAGGTACACTAGGCCGCAGATGATCTTACATGCTGTGTTAATGAGTGCACTGCACCAGACATAAAGAATCTCACCTGCTTGAGGATAGCTGCCAACTGCAACTCACTGGGGTACTTGGCGCCCTCGACAATCTGCAAGAGAGAGATGGGTAGGTGCTCGAGGACGATGTAGAGGTATGTATCGGTAGTGAAGGCATCAAGGACATCGACGATGTTCTCGTGCGTGACGCGTTGGTGCCTTTCAAGTGCCTTCTCGGCCACCGCCGAGGGAAACACTTTGATGGCAACCAGCCCAGAGTGTGGTGCTTTCCGTTCTGCCACCGTGATGGAGTTGTCGAGGTGCTCGACATCGAGAACCTTCCTATAACAATCCCACAGCGACCCCATTCGTACCTGAAAGTCTCGCGGGAGGTTCCTTTTATACGCTTGAGCCTTGACTATCTCCGCAGTAGCGATAGGATCCTCCTCATCATCCGAGGCGCGGTATCGTTTCTTGCTCGACCTGATCGGACTGTTCCCCAAGGACAAATTCCGACCAGGAGAGCTGGAGCGTTGGAGCTGCCCATCAGGAGTATCATGAGCTGCGTGAGGCGGTGCCTCGCCTTGTGCCTTGCTGAAATCGACAGCCGTGAATCGTCGGGACTGTGAATCCATGTTGTATTGGGGACCTCGACAATGTGGGAACGAGAGGTTGGATACCGATTGAAAGTCAAGTCGGGAGGGACTAAGAGCGAGCGAAAAGTGTGGAAGGGCATGGGTAAGCGTCGTAACAGTCCACATCCTGGGGGAGGTGGATGGTCTTATTGAGGGTGTGAGCTTGCTTAATCAAGAAGCAGCACATTTTGGCTGCTTCCATGGACCCGCAACGAGAGACACACCCTCCCACCCTCTCACCCATTCCTTCTTCTTCTGTAAACATACCATTCGACTCAGACCTTGAGACAGCATATGCCAGATGCCACCGCCGTCGAGATTCGCTGATCGGGAGGAGAGGCTGGCCACTGAAGGGCGGGAGAAGTATCAAGGTACGGCTCGGATCAAGCTTGAGGTGCTGCATTTCCCACAAAACGAGCCCCGAGAACTAGACCGGGAGAACGTCGAGAGACTGAAGGGGTACTTCAAGAAGGGACAATGCCACCGGGTGGGGAGAAATCATATTCCAGCTGTGATCGATCAATCTCAACTTTCCGAGGTGCTTCGAGATTCCAACGTCTCGGTTAAGACGCTGCTGAGTAATACCGACCCTCACCCGATGCTTAGATTCCCAGCCGGATCTCAACTCCAGTGCCTGCATGGGCGACACCGCATTCAAGCAGCACGAGAGTTCCTCACACCCAGGGAAAGCTGGTGGACGGTAGATCTCTACCTTTCAGGTATGTGCCATCATTCGAGTCGAAGGTACCACTAACTGACGCGATTTGGCAGATGCCAACCATGAGCTCCAGACCGCCCTGATCGAGGAGTACGCGAACGAGAAGCCGCCGAGTGCTGGCGAAATCTACTGCAAGATACACAAATACACACAAGAGCGAGATCTGTACTCCGAGGGCAGGTGGCGGAGTCGTCTCTCCAAAAATGACACTCGATGTCTGAAGCAGCTCTCCCGTCATTCAGACCTCAAGGCGGCATTCGATGATCTCCTAGATCTACCTGGGCTCTGGGGGGACATGAGGATCAGTACGCTGAACAAACTGATCAGCATGGGGTGTAAAGAGGTGAGTCTGTCGTCAGCTGGCATACCTGACCTGCTAAGAAAACAGAACGCGATACACTATTTGAAGGGCATCAAAGATGTCTGGTCCCGGATCTTCCGTCATGAGAAACAAGCGATGCGAATGCTCGACACTGCCACAGTGAAGGTCGTTGAGCTCACTTCTCCCAAACATTCCAAACGGGACGCGGAGATGCTCCATGGCCGGCTGGTCAATGGCCAGATCTTTGCCGCCTTCAACCTCCAGGACCGCGAGCTGATCTGGGGCGAGTTGAGCAAGATCGCCGGCCTCATCACTTCGTTTCTTTCTTTCTTCGCGGATATCAACTACCTGCATGCTCGCGCGTACGGTATGAGGCATCTGGTTGAGCCGTCTCCCACACAAACGTTGTGCAGTGCCCTAGATGCCATATACTTTGGCGCCCCGGAGGACTGGGATTTCGCGTACCGGTCGCTTTGGCTTTACACAATGCAGAACGCCACCGACTTGCCTCCTCCAACGGAACTTCCATCGGAGCTTCCATCGGAGGAGACCAAGACGAAGAAAAAGCGCCTGGCGAAGGCGCGGCCTGGAAAAGTGGACGAAGTGGTGTTGTCCAACTTCGCTGCTCTCGCCATCCAACTGGGTTTTAAGTCTGACCAAATCTCGGCGTTGAGCCAGCGATCGGCGGATCGGGAGATCGCGCGTGCTGCCTTGTTAAATGCACGGAAATTGGACCACTACGAATACACGGACGCCACTCTTGAGTCTAATGTGGAGCAGATCGTAAGGTTATTTGACACTGCCACATCTGTCCAAGTGGAGCAGGTGTGTCCGGCCTTTGTCAGCGATGATTCTGAGGCATCAGGTGTCCGATGTGGGTTCCCAGATGATGAGGCACATACGCGGGATGCCGCCTCCCTTACTATAGCCAACCTCCACGTAGAGGTGACCGAGCAAGGCGAAAGTATCACGTCCTTTTTTGTGCGCAGATCTGTCTACTTTGCATTCTTTGGTAGACCAACCGGGACTCGTTCTGGTGCGCGCTCTCACCCGTCTCCTACCCGAGATCCTAGTTTTGGAGAAGTGGAATCTTCGCCATTGCAACAGTCGCGTCCGAACCACGCATCAAACACAAGCGGAGGGGTACATGGAGGCCCAGAACACGAGGCTGCTGGTCAGGGAAGGAGTGCATTGGAGCAAGAGAGATTAACCCGGTTGGAACATGCGGCACAGGACGGAGAGGAGCCAGAAAGAATGGAGATAGAAGTTTGGAAGCCAAACAGACAAGAACAAGAGAGACAAGCACTGGACGATGCCAACAATGCACAAGATGGGAATGACTCTTCGCAGGCAAGAGCGATAGATCAGAGGCGAGGCACGTTCATTGATCTTCAGAATCTCATAGCGGATGGGCTTGCTAGCACTTCTCGTGGCCCAGCTACCGAGGACTTGGACGCGTTTGTTCAAGATCTGGTTGGCACAACCAACGCAAGTACCCATAGTGGCAGGCAAGAGCTTCACCAGGCTCCGGACGAACAGTTGCAGGTATTGGCTGCGCCCTCTACAGTACGCATTGAGTTCAAAATTGACGAGCGAGGCATTTGGAGGACCGTTCGAAGCCTTTTAGTTGACATTTCTGACCCGTCCGAAGTGGAACGGGTGGCGAAGAAGTACATGAGGAAGGGAATACGGCCGTTTGACAGCTCAGGCAACGTGCTAGTCCCAAGAACATGTTTCCAAGCAGCCACTGCCGACGGGTCGAACACTATCCTCCTTGTCCCTGAGAAGAGCATCAAGGTTAAGAACCAGCTTGTGGTGCCCGCATCTAAGGTAATGCCTGAGAGGGAGCTTCCTCCGGAGAAGAGGCAGAATAAAGCTCATCATTAGTGAAGGGGAGAGGAGGACTGTATTATGTTTCTTGGTTCTTGTTGGTCATGCGTTCGTCCAGTTCCGATAAGATACTTCGAACAAAAATACTTGAATTAAATAATTAAACCATCTACCATGCATACTTCTGAAATGAACTGTCGTGAGATGGAGTGTGTTGTGGTTTTAACTCTGATGATGATGGAGATTAGCGTTTGCACCCAGGAGCAAGGGCGCACACAATGATCCTCCATCCAGAAAGGGCTCAAATGTGGAAAATGGGGAACCAGTTGCATTATTTGTCTCACAAGGAACAAATTTGCTCGTTGCCTTGTCATGAAAATAAGCACATTCACTATAGCACTTGTGAAGGCTAGGCCACATGGGCCAGGACGGTTGGGGTGCCAGCCCATGATGCTGGGTGGCACAATTGGGCTAACTCTGGATACGTGCCAGCCCAGTTGGGCCAGCCCCAATACGGGGTTAGCCCGGTCGGGCCACACCGTAAAGTGGGCTGGCCCAACTGGGCTGGCACGTAATGTGTGCTCGACCAGGTGTGCCACCCAGCATTGTGGGCTGGCACATATGCTGGCAAAGGGCCTACAGTAAGTATGCTGCTTGAATAATCCTGTGGTAATTTAGGTAAAGAACTATACACCGAATGTAATGATCGTCACTTGAGAATCGGGTAACACAGGATGTTCAAGCAGTCCACTCGCTGAGGAATCAAGTTAAACAGGCTCTCACGTACTCAGCACAGTATTCAAGAATCGGTTGGGCAGATGTGTACTAATTTATCTATACTAGGAAGAAATCTTCGTCAAATCTCTCCATACTTTTCCCGTCCCCGAGACGCTCAGCGTCGTACAGGGTGCCTCGGCCGGGAGAGCCAGAGACATGAGTGTCCAGCACTACCATATCATCGCCGGCTGGTTCCGACGTTGTGAAAGAGCACGTCGGCGTTACAGGGCTAGATGGGTACAGTGGAGAGAGCGCCTCGTCTGTCAAGAAGGACGTGTAGTCTACCTCATCAGAGAACTCAAATAGGTCTTTCAGCGACCCACCTGCCCGCTCCCGGGACTCCATGTCTTGCTCGGACAACGTCTCGAGTTTAAGTTTCTTGCTGGGCACACGTTGATCTTCCACGACTTGCACCAGGAACGCCGTCAGATTCTCAATATCAGACTTTAATGTTGGTTGAGTTTGGTATAGATATGCTACAAGGGCATCCTCTTGAGGTATGGAAAAGTCGCGGAAACTGTGCCTATCAAATTAGCTGTCCAGGGGAAGGTGGGTCTGCAACTTACGTCTCGTCTGGTATGTCTCGAGGAAGGAGGAGGAAGATACCGGCACCAAACTCTTTTGCAAATCTTGAGCATGTCCGGCCCAGGCCCATCCAGTTTCCAAATCTTCTCTTGGCATCTCGCCGTGTGTCCCCTTCCTTCTGTAGCAACTGTGGGAGAAGGAAGTCAACAAAGTCATCATTCAGAGATCTTCTGACACCTTCGTGGCTGTTAGTTGGTTTCTGTCTCTTTCTTTTCCCTTTGCGCGGGCTGGTTTGTCGAGTTGTTTTCTGCCTCTTCCTATCCCTTTTGGGCGGGCTGGTTTGACGAGTCTTTGCTTCCTGCTCTTTTAAGTTGTGTATATTTGCGAGATATAGTCGACGATAGAGGCCAGGGAAGTGATTATCATCACTCGGGAGTGCTTCGTACTGCCCTTGATACCTAGCTAACAGTCTCTTTATCCTGTCTGCAGCCGTCTCTCGCGGCTCTGTGATCCCAGGTGTCTTGTCCAGACCCTCCAGAAGCGATGCCCTCTGTGACCGGAGGTAGTGCCATAAGTTGGATATTTCGGGGTTTGGGATCCTGGACAGCACATCTGGAGAGATCGTAGAACCAGTCAGCAAAGCAAGCGGATCTGCGAGACGTGGAGATCGTTGTTCTGTCTGGGTTGGGGGCGGATCGACCGAAGGGCAGGCTTCTTTAGCCCAAAATAGTCAGCTAAATGCACGGACGAGTACAGTAGGAGCTCACTTCTCGGTGCATCATCGCTTTGATCTGTATCTAGACCGATATTGCCTAGTCCAGCAATAGAGACCGGTGGGGTAAATATAACAGGAGTGTCGGTGGATGTAGTTTTGTGCGACACGGTTGCTCTCGTCATTAGCAGGCTCTGGCTCTCTAGTTGGTACGAAGGACCTCGCAGAGGGTTCATCTGTACAAGGGCGCAGGAGTTCAGGCTTGAGGGGCTCTGGGAAGTTGTCTCCTCGGTGGCGAGCCTTTCTTCGTACGCCTGAGCTGGACTTCTACTATGGTATTGCGAAAGACAGGCACTGGCAGAGACAAGACAAGGTGGAACTCCGGACGATTCATCAACATCGGAGTAGTTGGTTTCGTCTTCAAATCCATCGTCTGTTACCGCATCTGCTCTATCCTCCACATTTGATCTGCTCATCAGTTTGCTGTATACATTAGCAGGGTGACGGGCATCGCTGCCAGCAGCGTAATTTCTAGCCCCATTATGGACAACACTCAGAGAGCTGGAATCGTCACATGTGTGGTGGTCAGGTATCAACGACAGGATCGCAGGACTGCGCAGTCCTTCAGACAGGGCGGGTTCGGTGATTGATGATGCAGGAGGAACTGCGATGGCACTGACACGGGCTTGGTCGATCTCTCCATTGACGATATTAGAGAATTCCTTGAGCAGGCATGCAGAATATCCATCAGTTACAAGGACTTCTGTTATATATATCCAGGTTCGAAGAAGCGTTTGGAGTTGATTCTCTGGAGTATAATCGCTGGTGACATCTTCTCCCATGGCGATGGAGGTTACGGAGAGAAGGAGAAGCTCACGGCCACCGGTGTAGTTATTAAGGGACTGACAACTTTGGTGGGGCTCCGGTCCGTCATACCAAGGCCAGCCACCAAACCAGGGTTCTACTCACACTGCAAATGAACAAGCTGATCCAAGATGCCGAACTCTGATGTTGCTTGATATGTATAAATAGCTGTGTGAAGACGAGCGAAGCCGACTTCAGTGCGCGTAGTTGACGGCAATGGATCTAGTGCCAATGGTTTAAGGGACAACGGAGTTAGGACAATGGATTTATATTTAGGGACAATGGAATAAGGGACAACGGAATAAGGGACAATGGAATAAGGGACAATGGAATAAGGGACAATGGAATAAGGGACAACGGAATAAGGGACAATGGATTAAGGGACAATGGAATAAGGGACAATGGAATAAGGGACAATGGAATAAGGGACAATGGAATAAGGGACAATGGATTCAAGGACAATGTATTTGGGACCACTGGATGAAGAGGTCCGTCGTTCATACGCTGGAGGCAATGGGCTGTGGTGATTGAGGAATGGTTGGAGTAGACGTTCTGGGAGTTCTGTCACAAGCACGCCCGGTCAAAGCTGACTGAGGGAGACCATGGTGGAGAAATAATGTGGGGCGACTCAATCATAATCAGAAGTGTGAGAATTGCACCCTTGCTGTTACAGTTGTGGGTCACCTGCCAATACAGAGCCGGGAGGGAAAGGTACGAAAGGTACCCGGCAACGGTGGCGGTTCCCCGAACTTGCGCCATACCGCAGCCACAACGCAATTGGAAGCTTCTCCCCAGCACCGAACGACTTAGGACGCTCAGATAAAGGTGTTCTAATTATGTCGAAGACAGTCAAGCTCAACTCGGCACATAGGGGGAACGTTAGTTGATCTTGAATTTTTGAAAACTTATAAGTTGGTTTGGCGTCCAAAATGTTCGAAGTCAGAATCCCCCATGTTGTTTCTCTGCAACAAGGTTTCTTGGCAGTAGGGATAAAGATTGCATATTTCCATTAGCGGCTTGGCTTTCTGGTGTCCAGTCTCCACTTGATCTACCATGTCTAGGACGATGGCCCTACACCTCTCCATGATCCAGTCGATGGTACGGAGGTACGCACGATCACTCCGATTCTCGAGCCCACATTGTATTGCGATACTCGCGATTCAAAACCTGTTCCAGGAAAGAAAGAGGATTCTGCCATTTGTTCGATCCTGATTACTCGAAGTATGTCGTGAAGGCAGTAATGAGCAAGGTAATGTATGAATGAGCTCAGATAACTTACACCACAAAGACCTAACGCGTTGATTATTTTGCGGGATAGTGGCCCAACCTCGCCTTGACAACTGTGGCTCTCGAATCAGTCTGCCACATTTCCGTGATTGCCACATATTTCTGCTTCGTAGCGCAGCCCCCAGTAAAGGCCAAGGACGACTCATCGATACCTACCGCTCATACATGTTAACCCTCTCGGTCGGTGGCCTCATTCCAGCCTCCTCTTCGAATGTTCATCCAGATGTACATCTTTCGAAACCAGCAGATGAACCAATGTACAGAGAGGCGTCAAGATCTCAGCGCTGCCCGAACGACTCAAAAAGGTATGCTAGCAAGCCTCAGCAACGAGCCGGAGTAGGGATTAGGTAAAACTCACATCCGACAGCTCCTCTGGCGTTGCAGAAGCAGTGGCTTGCACAAAATGGACGGCCTCGGCAGACCAGCCCTCTGGAGAAGCCTCCAAGGTCTCTCTCTTTTCATTCATCATCTGCAACACGATTGTGCCTAAGAACTCCGAATCTTCCGAGAAATTCTCTTTATCATCCGGGAAGTTGGTGGGATCCGAATCGTAGTTAGAATTATACAATGCTTCTTGGGTTAAGTTTCTCACCAATTTTAATATTGCCTTCCGAAGAGATGAAAATGTTGTCTATTGAAATGCGTTGGTAATCGAGTTTCCTGGAACGGATGAAGTTTATGACAACCAGGAGCTACGATGTTAAGAAATATAGAGCGGAGGAAGGATGATGTGAATTACCTGATTAATGATGTATGCTATTTCGCGTTCTGTCGGATAGATCGAGCGTAATAATAAATCTTCTATCGAGAAACCTACATACTCAGTGAATACAAAGGTTTCATCTTTAAAAGAATAGCATTCGTAGATATCAACGAAATTCGGGTGTTGGACTTGAAGTAAAGGGCGGCCCCCCTGATCCCGAGACGCGATATCACCGAAGATTCTCATCACCCGGACTTCTGTACCATTATTACAAAGCACGAGTGTGAGGCCTGAGCCCAGTTTCAGGAATGGTTCGTAAAAATCCCAAGGGTTACACCCGAACAACGGGATCTCCCTCATCCTCGCCGTCCAGAAATCTTTGGAGGTGACCTTTGGGGGAGGGTGATTTGCTCGGAGTGCCGTCGAGACATAGGGACGATTTTTGGTTATCGGGACTGATGTAGTGGGAGTGTCTGCAGGTGTAATATCGGGTCCTTCCCTCATTATATCCTAACTAATTCGGAAGCGGAGGATCTGGAGAGAAGGAAGAGAGCGAGAAGACTGTGAAGCATCAAACAGCAAGGAGAGATGTTATGATAAGTTCCTGCTAAAAAGGATTCGAGGACTATATCCAGAATGGGTTGACCCTGGCCCTGAAGATCTACGGTTGTGTTCGAGAGCCTGGACGTCATCTACTTATAGGAAAGGACGTCGGGGAGGGCAGGGTAGGGAATGGAGTCGGGGAGTTTGAAGACAAGGGATTTAGGGACAATGGATTGAAAGACAAGGGGGTTTAAGGACAATGGTTTAAGGGACAGTTGATAAGGGACCTAGAACTGAGGAAGACTCGTAAATAGAGGAAAGAGTGGCTTACGTTGGAATTGTGATTTTCCATGGGGATTCCTGAGACCCTGTAAAATGGCCATTGACATAGCATATGACAGAATAAGCATAAACTAAGCGAAAGATTGAAGGTAGAATTTGAAGTTTTTAGCACAGGCTGCTAAAGTGGAGTAATACACGAAGATGATTTCTTGCGCTTGGCTAGATGGCATCCTTGTTATACCCCTGCTCTGCTCAGCGCCAGGTTGCATGCGCCTATTCCTGCCAACCGCTTATTGTGGCGGAATGCCGTTTGTGGCTCCTAGGCAGAAATCCACTTTGCCAAGATGATGCACCCTACTAGCCCATCCAGCCTTACGAATGCTTATTTTGGCAGCCGCCCAGAAACAAGTAGGATAATGAGCAAATCTTTGTGGGGTGTTTAGTGAGGAGGTTCCCTAAATTCTCCTAAAATGGATCGGATCAGTGCTGATCACGAGGGACAGCTGACACGTGGCCATTTCGTAGAAAGCCCCCCAATGCTGCAGCAGTAGTGCACCATTGCCGCGTCTCGAATCGCTTGGTTTCTTCCTTCAGCAACAATCAATCGACCACATGCAACATGCACCTATCGAACGCTCCTACAACTGATAACCCAGATCCCTCAAATCTCTTGTTGATATGGAAGGATATCACATACGCCCTCATCTCGTCTGGACATGGAGCTGTGCTTCACCACGAACTGAACACTGCCAGCAGGTCTGGCCACGTACCGAATGACCAGGAGTCGTGCGAAGTCGTTGCACGGTCAGGTCGATTGCATTCATCTGCTAATAGTGTTGAGAATCATAGATGGACAAACGAGTCCGACTGCAGGGAAGAGAGTACAGTTCCAAGCTTGGACGAGAGCGACAGCGACGAAGATATCTACGACGACTTGACCATAGCGTCCTATATTATTGACGATGCTGCAGATCTGTCACAGTGCCACGCTCGTCCACTAGAAAACTTTGGAGAGATGTTTGCCCAGGAGGAAACGTGTATGGAATGGGAAGAACAATCTGCCACGGATGCAATCCCAGCTCAATTCGGATCAATGTCGATGCCGAACACGCCATTTGGCAGTGCCAATGAGCTCCCTTCCATAACGACGACACCAACACCAGACTCGGGACATAATGAGTGGGAAGAGACTGCCGATAATGAAACGAGCGAGAAGCCCAAATCTCCTCAGGTGGCAGATCAGGACGGCCGCGACGAGAACATAAATCTGCCTCTGGAACGAGCGCCAGCTCCGCGAAGCAAGCGCTCAACAAAGGGTGCAGGCCTACGGGTGAGTGACAAGATGGACTTGGTACCTGCTCAAGTAACAGTCGTGGCCTGCCTCCTGATCAGCATGGACTCCATATCCTACATCCGTGACAACTGTCGTCTGATATACGAATGGTGGATTGCATTCTCAGCTGAACCCTTAGCCGACAACAACAACTTTGAGCAGTCTCTCATTGCCGCGATGGACATCGTGCAAGGTTTAATGAAGGGAAACCGCGTTCGTCGCCTCCTGCTACGGTTCGCGTACATGCATCTCGCAAGAAGCATTCGTGATTGTAAGTCTGTGGCGGCCACAGATCGAGTCCAAGGCAAGTCACCCCAAGATAACACCAGCGCCTCCATTTCTCAAGGCCTCATCTCACTAAATATGAACGGGAAGATAACCACACAAGCTTTCCAGAAAACAAGCACACTCTGCTGAACCGCGTAAGGGAACTTCCAAACCCCCAGAAGACTCCCCATTGTATCCTGCATGACGATCCAAATGGAAAGTAAAGCCACATTAAAAAAATGGTAGAACAATACCATAGGTTGTCTAATAATCCCCGCAAGTAAACCCGAAGGGCCGTCTACGCAACTGCCCCCTCGTTCGAAGTAAGCAAAGCAACCTTTTCGAAGGGCTTTCAAATGGCGGTCGTTTGCTGCGAACAGGCTGTAGAGTCCCATTGACAAAATGTTGATGATCGTAGAGAGACTTTTTCGCTTCCAGTGGAACTCCTTCATGGCTCTTTGTACGGCGGATGTGTCTCCTAGGTTGGGTATTCTTTCTGGGCAAAGGAGTTCGGAAAGGAGGACTACATCGCTAAATGCTACTGTCATTCCGCCTCCTGTTAGGGGATGACGCATATTCATCGCATCGCCAAGGAGGACAAGACCTTTTTCTCCTTGGGTAGAGGGAGGGAGGAAGCTATTTGGCATGCTTGGTGGGATCTTTCCATCTTCGAGAGCTTTTTCAAAACAGGGCTGTACTTGGGATGGTAACGATGGCAAGACAACCTTTTTGAAGTATGATCTTACACCTCCTGCTGCTGTTGATGCCGACGGGATGTTGTTTGGGACGTCCATCAGACATCTGGTTTCGTGGGTACCGATTTGGTAGAGAAGGACTGGTGAGGCGTCTCCGAGTACCACGATTCCATGATTTGGCGCAGGCATAGGACAATCGATCAGTTCTAGAGCATAGAATTTACTCTTCACCAAGGGTTGTTTGTCAATGTATTGTTTCCGGAATTTGGATGCATAACCATCAGCGATAATCGTAAGTTGCCCAAAGTAACTATCCATTTCCTTCCTCCCTGTATCTTCATTCCGAGTTCTCGACTTGACTCCCAAGACTTGCGGATTGTGCGAACTCGTAATCGTGTCGGTAACTTCGGTCTCGACAATTGTGATATCTGGTTGGCCGGCGCAAAATCTGCGGAGTTGCGAGATAAATCGGCCGTGGTGGAAACTTCGACCTTCAGGTCTCTTGCTCTCTTCATTCGCCGGGTATGGGATATTGACTCTCTTGCCATAATGAATGACTTCATAACCCACCACTTTCACGGCATCAATATCTTCTAAACATTCCCCAAGACCCAGTTTCTGCAATGCCGAACATCCTCCCGGTTGTAGTAGCTCCCCAACGATGCGATCGGGTTCTCTCAGGGATCTCTCGAGTAATAGCACGCTCCTTCCTTGTTTCGCCAGGGCAAAAGCCATTGCGCATCCAAACACACCGGCGCCCACCACTACCACATCAGCTTCGTGGTGTAGACGTCTCCTCCGCTCGTTGGCAATCTGCTGCTGACTTTGAGACATGTTCGCGAGATCCGAATATGCGAGTCGACAGGGGTTTGAGATGGAAAGGAGGATTTAGGACAGAGGTTCGGTAAACTATCTGAGCGTCACAATCGCAGGATTAGGGAGAACCATGAACGAGGAGATTGAAGATGAGGTGAATCAGGGAAGAAGAGTTGGACGTGTTGATGATTCTAAGGAAGAGAAAAGTTGGCGAGGCGATGCCCGTGGACAGCCCATCGACGTACGTCCGTACGATTCCTTCCCGTCATCGAGAGCTTAACAGATCACATGATCCAAGCCAGAAGCGGGAGCTAGGAGCACTAGCGTGCATATATCGATGCGCTCCCACTACGGCTTCATCTTTTTTTCATCCTACTGAAACAACAACAACAAAGTACAATGTCAAACCTCCACCACAACTCCAGATTCGCTTCGCAGATCCTATGAGGATTCCGAAAGAGCCAAATACCCTATTGCAGGAGTTTGGAGATCTGCGGAGTTGATCTGACACGTTTGGAACTGGGTCGAGTTCACTTTGCTCCAACATATCTACCAACTTTAACCAACCTCAAATCCCATCACGGCCAAAGGTGTTCACCAAGGGTCTAAGTCTCGGTACAGAGAAGTACCGAGCCTCGCACTACATCAACTGCACAACAAAACAAAACAAAACAAAACAAACCTCCAGAACGACATCAAACGCCCATGTCAGAATCACTGGAAAAACATCCCGAGTATAGGGGGCAGTCTTCGGGAAGGTAGTATCGAGGAAGTCGTGAGATCCTTCGCGTGAGAAGGTTTGATGGAGGTGGTTGAGAGTATGGAAGCTTCGCATCGTTTGATAGCAGGCGCAGAAGAAGGGGAAGCCATGTCGGACTAGCGTTCCTAGGTTATTGACGTACTTGAGTGTTTGATAAGTATAGAGACATTGCTAGCAAAGCCGTGGCTGTGAGCATAGTAAATAAGCCATGCTAAGGGGACATCATGGCGGCATCCGAGCCATATCTTTGAACCAACAGCAACAGCACCTCCCACCTCCCAAATTCAACCAGAATCGGTGGCCTCTGGACCTAGCGGTACTGTAAATATGAAGCTGGTCCGCGGCTGACATCAAAAACTTTTCCCCTTGGTTGAACATCCCTTTTCCGACATCGCAAAGTACTTTCAAACAGTCGGTGGGACGGGAGGGAAGCCATCAAAACGATCGAATGGCCCGCTAAAGTGGAGTAACACACCAAGATAACTTGTCCGCTCCACGAGAAGGCGCACCAATCGTCACTGATATCCCCGCATCCGCAAGGGCTTATTCCTGCCAACCGCTTATTATGGCGTCATGTCATTTATGGGCTCCTGGGCAGGGTTCCATCTTGCGATGATAATGAACCCTGCTAGCTCAACCCGCCCTATGAGTTGCTCATTGTGGCAGTTCCGAAGGTGTTATTAGGACAGGGCAGTTATGGGAGGGCCAAAAAGGAATGGTAGCTGAGGACCCTAGACTAGTCACCAAAAATGACCACCTCTTTCGATGGTTGATGATGTCTAGAGTGGTCACCAAAAATGACCACCCTAATTCCCCAAAGGACGATGTCTCATACATGGTATTATATCTGGTGCTTTGTATCAAATTGGTATACCACCAGTACGTTTCAGAAAGTGTAGATATTTCAGGTCAGATTTTAGGACACTATAGAAGCTGTTGAATTGATCCAAAGGAAACTAGGCTGCTTCAAGTGAAGCGCTCGTGAAATATGCCAGTGACAGTTACTGTATGACGTCCTCCCCGCACAAGCTATCTCCCTCATGTTTCTGATCGTTGTGGGTGACTGTCACTATCCAATAGCATTCTATACCCTTCTTCCCAAAAGGGAAGGCAGCCACAAACAGCTGCTCGACACGACGAGGTCTGTGGAATATTCATCATTTTTGCAGACCATATCTGAGGACAGCCCGGAAGGGCTCACCAGTCGGCTCGACTCGGTGATCGTGACATCGTGTAAGCCAATAGATCGAAGGGATCTCTTATTCGTCTGCAGGAAGTCCTCCAGAGCATTGCGTTTCACTACCATACAGCACATATCAAGCTGGCGAATATCCAGTGTGCAGCTGGACACTATCTCCAGCGGAGAACTCGACTCACTCAGGCGTAGTACTTGAACAGATTGCAGCAGCTTGCCGAGAGAATCTGACAAGGTGCCCAGGTCGGGATCCTCCCATTCATAGTAGTACGGAAGGTGAGACCCCGATAAGCTGATGGTATTAATCCCAGCGCCTCTATTTCTGGAACTCTGGATAGCATCGGATACAACTCTTAAATGGTTTTCAGTGCTGTAGTCATGCCTGCGGTGAAAGGTGACAGCGATGAGTCGTCTTCTATTGCCTCGCAAAATGACAAACCCGCCTCCGTCAGTCGAGGAAGTGCTCCAAAGGTCGAGGATAAAACCGAGAGGTCAACGCCGTTGTTCATGATGCTACGCTGCTCCTCGCATATATCGTGTAAGGTCTCGTAAATAACCATGTAGGAAGGATATTCATCGGCCCCACCGCCTCCGTCGTATAACTCTTTCGCCGTTTCCACATAGCTGTCTGGAGTCAAAAGATCGTGTTTGAAGCAACTGAAATCTAGTATCTCTACGCGATATAGGAGCTAAGTCAGCGCAATTCTATCAGATCGTTCAGCATGAAGGACAGAATATTACCAGGCTTCAGTAGTTCCGGAACCATATAGGTAAACGAGCCAATGTAGTATCGGGCATCTGTATTCATGAGGCTTCTGATTCTGTTGAATCCGTCGGTCGAGAAGGGAATCTGGACACAGCTGAAGAGGGATGGCATGCATGCTTCTCTCACACTTTTGCTAGTACGAGACAAACGTTTGACATCTCAGAGTGGGAGAAGGTCAATAATGCTACGAGAAATCTCTGTTGGGAGGCTTTCAGAGCGACTGCTTTTTGATGGGTTGATGGTCATTATGATTTCAGCGTTCGAATCAGTGCATCTATATCAGGATGAGGGGCAATGGACGAGATTGCACTGGGTAATACAAGAAGATGCAGTAGGCTTTATATCAGGACAGTATCTATCCACTCTTAGCTCTCTTGTTAGTGCTGCTCCGACTTGCTGGGATGATATTTAGGCTGCCGAGGATTGCTGGTACAGCAACGCAGACCTAAGGAAGCTAACTGCATCCTAAACTCGATTGTGCCGCTTTGCTCAATGTGTCGGTTTCTGACAGTCTGGAGAATGCAATGATTGTCACTGAGTAGAAGCGGCGAGCTTATCAACCGACTCAGGAACAAAGAAAAAAAATGTTGAGTTTCAACACCACGAGTACGCTAATGGATCATCACCCTCTTCTTGTTGATGGTTACCACCTTGGCAACGACCAATCCTCCACTTGGCGCCATGAGTCCTACCTAGGAGGTGCATAGCCATCTAGTCACTAATTCCAAAAGCGAGGGTACACTCCAAAACGAACAACCTACCATCGTCTTTATACACATGTAAATGCCAGAATGCACTTCTTTCACGTTGGGATTCCATGTTTGGGACATTCCCGTTACCTGACAATTCCAAGCAATCCATAAGCCACTCATTGTCTAGCACAACTTCACACACTAGATGAATTCGATCGCGCTCCTCATACTTTGATTGTAACCACTGAAAAGAAAGACCTTCTCATGTACGCGTTTATACGCTTCCAATCCATTATTCTCCTCTCCCAAATTCCATCCCATAGTTCTTCATCGTCCACGCAAGATAACCCAGCCAAGACCTTGCATCAACTCTACCACAAGAGGAGTGGGCGTCCCATCGTAGTATCTGACAATTACCTTTTTCAGCGAAGAGACAGCTTTCAGCTGCGTATCAATCTGCGACAGTGCCTCTCGAATGAATTTCGAGTCGTTGTCGCCCGCATTAATCAGGCGCGTGTAGTTTCGGCCGGAAATGACGGTTTCCAGGGTCGTCAGACTGGCACAATTCTCTTTCAGAAGCCTCAGACTGTACGCGTCATCTTTCCCGAGTATAACTGTTCCCGATTGACCTTCAACATTTTCCGCAACGGGGAAATTGATGGTGAGGTGAGACAGTAGACCTGCATTCAAAGATCCAATGCAGTTGAAAAAGGATTGTAGGAGGCCGCCTTGTCGGTGCGCTGTATCCATGAAAGTAAAATGATTCGAACCGTATAGAACTATGCTAGCCTCGTCGTGTACCTGTCGGTTGGCATAGAGCAATGCGAGCCATCGTGACGGCCTCTCTGGCGCAAAACTCTCTACCATTTGAGAACCTGCGTCTTGGAAAAGATAGAGCGGATGGGCCACAACAAGCACTCTTTTGTAGATATTCATGCGGATCTTGTCCGGCAAGCTGAGGAAGCCGGTTGGATCTGAGGTGGCTCGCTGTGTTTTCCTGTCGTCGGAATCCATAGCACGACAAATCGCTGTTGTAGAATATTCCGGGAGATGTAGAGAAGCCCAAGGTTTTGTGATTATATCCAGGCCGATATCCGCGGACGAAGTCTATTCGGGGGCGACGCTGCCGATTGAACTGGAGGTGGCGGTCGTGGGGAGTCACTCCTTTAGGAGCCCTTAGGAGAATATTGGATCGAGTTTTCCTCTGGGAGGCAGCTGGCGTTGAAGTTATGTCAGAATCTCCAAGGGTAAAATGCGTCAGATTCATTCACATACCAATCGTGATGAATCAACAGGTGGTCGATCTGCACGACCCCCGAAATCTTCTGTTTGCTCCAAGCCTAACCAATATAGGAGTATTGACGATGAGATCCCGTCCTTCCAACGTTTTGCATTGACCGTAAAAGTTGGATGACTTTGAAGTCGTAGGCAGACGTCTGACGTGCGGGGTCATCTCCTCCGGCGGCTAGCTACACCAATCATTGGTTTGCACGGAAGCGCTTGCTTTCATGCCTCAGTACTTATTTATACGCAGCTGCCTCCAGCGAAATATTTGTTCGAAAATGTGCGTGTGTTCATGCAGGAAATTTGTTCTGATCGTGTCCAACACAGTTCATTCCTCGTTAATTAACATCAATCCAGAGACTGTCGAAGCCTTTACAACGCTGCAATTCGAATAGAACCATGCCAGCCTCAGCGACGCAGAACAAAGGTCTACGGCAGCGGTTACGCGGACGACTGCATCGACTTCGGCAGAAACCGCGAGATATCTCGGACGATTCCAATGATGATTCAAGTTCAAGTGCGCCAGAAGAACCAAAACCTGAGCCAAAGTGAGTGTTCATATCTGACCAGTCCGATTGTGCTAATTCCTAGATTCAAGTTCCCAGCATGTGCCATCCACAGCTCGCTCACTACCTTCCAATCAAATATGTGATATTCCCGAGGAACCTAGTACCACTGGGAATGATGCAACTCAAGCCCAAATCGATCAGAGCACTCTCCATATGGCGATTCATACAAAAGGAGTTGAACGGAATTCCTTCGCCAGACCTTCAACGGTGAGGTTTGACATCGACACGGTGATAACTTCTTCGGATATTTGGAGTATGGCCTACCGTGAGGCCGTGGATAGCCTTGGGAAAGACATAAACATTGCTATTCTCAAGGGTGAAAATGTCGCGCAGCTATTCAGACAACTAGAAGAGATTGAAAAGGATGGTCAGGAGTCCGTCTTCTTAAGGGGTGTAAAATACTTGCATTCTCTTCAAGTGCCGTTGGAGAGATTCAAGCTAGCATTAGACCTGGCGACCCCACTGACAAATATAGAGCCCACCACAGCAACGGTTTTTGCTGTGGTCAGAAGCGTAACAGCGGTGAGCAGATTTCATAGAAACTTCACCCCACCCGAATCCTGGAAGCGGAAGCACTGACGCTTATAACACAGATTGCTATTAGCTTTGCAACTGCTGATATCGAATTCGCTAAGCAAATCGGGGAAATGCTTGAGCAAATTTCCTATATTGACGATTGTGACACGCTCGGTCAGAAAACAAACAAGATGGATATACACAAGGTAATCTGCAATGAAAACTTTCGAGGCCATTCTCACATATGACAGGCACTCGTACTAGTATATCAAAAGCTCCTAGAATTCTATACTGCCGCATTCGAGATCTTGACCAAGAAAGGAGCAAAGATAGTGATGAAAATGATTTTAGAGACCAATCGTTTGCCAGATATTGTTCAAGACTTTTTGAGACACGCTGATAATCTTCGAAAACTCGTACAAAAGGCGACATTGGAGATTGTTGAGGACATTAGAGCTATGCTTTATGATCACGAAAGTATGTTTTTGCGATTTTCATCGCACCAGAACCGATTGAATATATTCTAATCTGGCTTTAGTTGCGAGGTGGCTAGGCAGTGGAAAGATGAGTCAGCAGAGTAAATACCACACTGATTTGCAGAATCTTCGAGCCGATGAAGCCTGTGAATTCTTGCTTTCAGATGCCAAATTCATCAGCTGGTATTCCGCCTCGGATTCACAGGGGTTGGTGATCCTTGGTGACATGGGCTGCGGGAAAAGTGTTGCAATGGCTTTTCTCGTGGACGAGCTAAGGATACGAAATGAGCACCAACTACCACAACCCAGGATATGCTACCACTATTGCCGGGATGATGAGACTGGCAGGGCTGATTACATATTCTCTGCCCTGCTTCTATCACTCCTTGAGCAGTTCTCTGGCCTCAAAAGGACATTCTTCGAATGGTACAAACAAGCCGGAGCTTCTGGAAATTTCGACCCAGCGACAGACGTTAAGAAACTGGAGGCGTTCCTACAGAAAATCTTGGAAACACTTGATCGCCCACTTTTCATTGTCATAGATGGCCTTGATGAGTGCGATAGAGCATCCCAGGACAGTCTTCTCGATTCATTGAAAAACTTGTTGCAAAAGACACCGAGGCTCAAAATTCTTCTGTCCTCCCGTCCTCAAGATGAGATATTGGAGCGGCTGCATGGTACAGCCAAGATCAATCTGAGTTCTGACGATAGGCGAGACAGAGTCATCGTTGAGAGGACAGTCGAGAGGAAATTATCTAACTTGCCTGTGGATGTCAGAGCACTCATTGTAGAGACTCTATCTCGTTTGGCACAGGGGAGCGCTATTTGGACGAAGATGATAGTTGAACTCATTGAGGTCCGTAGGATTAGGGCGCTCGATCCAATGCGAACTTTCTTGGATAGAATGTCGTTGCCTGCGCAGCTCTCAGAGCTTTACGTTAGTCTGTTTTCACGATGCACTACAAACGACCCGGAAAATCGGAAGCTTGTCACTGTCGCATTAGAGGTTCTTGCTATAACCCGGAGGCCTCTTAGCATAATAGAACTTGCCTGGGCTGTCGCGTTAGGCACGGACCAGGAAGGAGTTACGAACGTGGCTGCTCTTGCCAGGCTGGTAGATCACCACAGAGTCATGAGTCTAATTCAACCATTTGTTGCTCACGTCAATTTCGGTGATGTTAAGAAGCGTCAGGTCAGACTCGTACACCAGTCAGTAAAGGAGTTCGTTATAAGGGATATGTCCTCGAATCGGCCTGATCTGCAAGATCAGACAATCTCAAGAACCACACATCAAGGGCTTATTCATCAGCGTACTGGAAGTCTAGAGGCAGGTCTCTTGGATATCTGCATTAAGTATCTTCTACTAGATGAATTTGCCCGCACAGATTTGTTTTCTGAAGAGCAGGTGGCAATCGAAGAGCTGCCCCAAGAATTTGATCTGTTCAGCAATGATGAGAAGCCAACTGGTTACGATCCTTATTGCACTTGGGAGACTTGGGAAGAAAATATGATCCGCTACGATCCCACCGACCGTGGCTTCGGCGAGCTCTTCGTCTACGCTTCCTGTCACTGGCTTGAGCATTACGGTGCCATTATGGCTGAACATCGTCCAAGCCTGGAGAGCATAGAGGATCTGTGCCAAGCAGGCTCAACTCGACTGCAGAATTGGATCAAACAATACTGTCGCCCGCAATGTACCATCCAGCCCAGATTCCTATTTGATAGCAAGTTGTATGATCCCCTGAGTATTACCTCGCTCTACGGCTCCGAGACAATGCTACGAGATATGCTTGAGAGCTCGAAGTTCGACAAGAGCAAGTTCCTCCCTAATCCAGCCATAGGAGCAGCGGACCAAATTCTCCAATGGGGTGAATTGTCTAGACTCACGATGCTCTTTTTGAGTAGTAACGTTGGTCCCCAGCTTCGGAACGTTGCATTTTTTCGACTCGTGATTGAACAGTGGTCTAGCTCAAAAACACATCACCAAAATTGGGACGTGGTGTTTGACCTTGTTGATGATGTGCTAGACATTTTGGTAAAAGAGCGATGGGGCAATGAGCTCCTGTGCATTGCTGCCAGCAATGGCTGTATTCCAATAATTCGGCGGTTGATGGATAGTGCTCAGCATAAGGAAGAGCTCAAGACCGAATTGCTTCGGGGGACCCAACGCGAAACACAAGATAGGTCCTTTGGCAAGCCAGTGCATCAATCGATAGGAGAGGCTGTCCTAGGAAACCACGTCGATGTTGTGG
This sequence comes from Cadophora malorum, assembly GCA_017365405.1. Taxonomy (NCBI): domain Eukaryota; kingdom Fungi; phylum Ascomycota; class Leotiomycetes; order Helotiales; family Ploettnerulaceae; genus Cadophora; species Cadophora malorum. The sequence goes on along the minus strand of JAFJYH010000242.1, from coordinate 46,001 downwards.
AATATTTGCTTAGGCAACAGGGAATTGAAGCACACCTTCAACACCGCAACTCTCGTGGTGAGAATGTTTTGCACCTGGCAGCCAGACTTTGCAACCCTGCTATGTTTCGACTTTTGGTTCCCCGCTTTAAGGAAGGCATACAGCAGACCGACGATCAGGAAGAAACAGCCTTGGTACGAATTGTCCAGCATTCTTCAGTCTCGGTGGACCGGTATGAATCGGCACAGATACTGCTAGTGGAAGGCGGCGCCACTGGGGATGACTGTTTTGAAGACGAGCAGTAAGACGTGCAGATAGCCGTGCGGCTCGGCGACTAAAAATGTGCCGCCTTCTGATGCTTCAGCTCAGATATTCTAGTTCAATCTCGAACGGGCCTGCGCCTAGGGTTTTCTGCATGCAATGCTCCTGTCAGTCGGATTGAGGTCGTACAAGACGGCGGACTACAGTATCGCTACGGTTTCGGATCTTGTGTTGCAGGTGAGGCAATAGCGAGCCCACAACTGACTACCACCCTCCTCCACTTGGTCTATGCACGGAACTTTGCTCTTAAAGTTGTAGCATCCAAGAACAAACGGCAATCTATACAATCAGTCGCTCGGCCGGAACTCGTGAAACGGTCCCGTGGAACCTCTCTGCGTGGATCAGCAAGTCATTTCTGGTCTTGAGCCGAAGATCGCAGCAATCAACAAACTGCCCATTTTGCAATTTGCTCACGTGCTTCCTCACAAAGTGTCGACTCAGGGAACCCGGGGTTGAATATGTGGCGACTCTCTCGCGCGTTGTCAGGTGTGGATTTCCAATACACACAAAACATACTTTGGGCCTCTTGTCGGTCTTGATAGAAGATATCGCCTGGCGGAGCGCGACATCTGGCTCGGCGGCTTGCACAGGGGAACGGACAAACGTGCCGGGAGGACCACGCCGAACATGGCGAGACGGTGCCCCCTCTTCTACACCGCAGTACAACATAACCGCGTTGATAGCCGTGATTCTCCGTTGCAGTTCCTGTTCGGGTGACTGCCCAGGCAAGGTGAGGATCGCGTCTATCAAGCCAAGCTGCTCTGGCGACATGTCTGCCCGAACCAAGGCGTCTCGTGTGTCCTCATTGACCACTATACCTGACAGCTGCCGTTCGCTATCCTTCACCGGCTGCTCTGACTTGTACCGTTGCTTAACATCCTTGAGGAGTTCTCTCCGCTTCCGCTGCTTCTCGTTATACAATCGCTTGATGGCCTTCTGGAGTCTGTCATCTTTCCGGCTCCCGACAGGAGCGTTGGACAGGTCCTTCACTCGGTTGTGCAACTTCACGATATATGGAAGATCGTTCACAGATGCAGTTTGTTCCGGTGTCAGCTTCCGCGGGCGGCGGGGATCGATCGAGCGGCTCATGGAGCATGCAAACCGCATCAGGTCCTTTTGAGTGTCCAGCCTTCGATACACGCCCTGAAGGTCAACGTTAATGTCATTGAGGTAGTGTTTCAAGAAGGTGCCGATGCTTGCATGCTGCAGAATTTTGTTCTGGAGGGAATCGCTAACATCCGCTGATTGGAAGACCTTGAGTCAGTATGATACTAGTGTAATGGAGGATCGGGCACTTACGACTCTCATTCAGCCCTTTGGCCGCACCGTCTCGGAGGTTGTAAGGCTTCAACACCTGACCAAAGCCGGTGATATCACCCCCCACCTTCATCCGGTACCGTACCGACCCAGATGAGAGTTGCAGCTCGCGAGCAATACGAACGCCTTGTGCTTCACGAACCGCCTCACAGAAGATGAACTCGTCGTTCATCTCGTCCCGTAGCGGCAGTGGCTGCTCATTGAGTCCCTTGAGGACTTTGAGGCTGTATAACCTTTCCGGACAATCAATACTCGGAGACTTGAATGCACGAGCCTTGAATAGCATACCGAGCAGGAAGACGTGCGGGCTGAGCACAAGGGTTGGATCGTAGATAATCTCAGGAATTTTGAAATCGTTCCTAGCAAGGTCAGCAAAGTATATCAGTGTAGCTAGAAGCGACAGAAAGGAACGTACACATCTTTGGAGCCAAGAAACCCTTTCGTGAATTCGGGCGTCAATTCAATAAAAAGGCGAGGACGACCTCCTCCGTCGGGATCTCGAATCAAGGTCAACTTCAGGTGTCGATACCGGAGCTCAACCAAAGCCTCCGGCCGATTCCCTGTGATACCTGCAAGCTGACAGAATAGGACGAGTTGGATTCGGAGCCATCCGATGTCAAAAGTCATCTCGGTCGTAGCTAGAAGGACTCGCGCGAATTCAGCTAGATCCTCCGCATACATGGTCGCACTCGGCCGCTTCGTGAAGTCGAGGTTCTTTTCTACTGCTACGATCTTGACGACCTAAAGATCTCGTTAGCGTAAACCACAACCATAGAAAGGTGTGGGAAGGCTCACATCTTGACCATTTACTTGGATCATAGGATCGAGCTTCCTCCCAGTTTCAATCCTGTATGCTATCAGGTAGCACTTCCAGAATGTCTCCAGCGAGCTTGCGTATTTGATTCCTGGCCGCCTCCGGCCACCTTTCCCTCGTCGTTGATCGCACGCCCAGCTCAGGAAGCCGTGGATAAATTGGGGCGAGATTTCCTCGTAACATTTCACTGGATCCCAGGTCTGGAAAGTGCAGTATCTTAATGCGAAACACAGGTCAGTTAAATCTTTTCATGCAGGTGAGATAGGTATTGGTCATACTGTTCATGGTGCTCCTTCACCCGGTCAAGCTGAGCCTGCGTTTTTGGGCTGTATCGCCTTTGTCGGAGACGCTGCACGTCGAGGTTTGCAGCGTTGGCGCGATAGTGCTCTGGAGGATGCCGTACTTCATCATCGTAAAGATCGTCATCGGCGTCACTATCCTCCTCGGCTAGGAGGCTGTCCAGGTCGGTATCGGTTCCAGAGTCTGCTTCGTCATCGAACAAGCCGTCTGCGTCGGAATCGGAGGTGCTCTCATCGTCAAGTGTCGGCACATCTGCAGTGAATCTCGCTCGAGGCATAGACACATGTGTGGGCAGAAGAAGCTGTGTGAAGAAGAGATGAAGCAGAGAGAGGAAGAAATGACAAAGCGACAAAGCAGAGCAGGGACTGAAATAGGGTATGTCGAGAGAGGAGGGAGACGATGTTGGTGGTTTGGAGTGGGCAATGAGAAAGGAGGGTACGAAAGGAGGCGCCAGCCATTTATACTTAGGTTAGAGTCGTTCACAGCGATCTGTTCTGGCACCCGCAAGATTCGGGGGGCTGCCAGGTGGGAGGGAAGTGGGAAGGGAAGAAGAAGTGATGAGCGAGACGAGAAGCAGGGGGGTGATTGATGCTGTCTGAGTGCACGGCCCACGGTGCCTGGATCGAGGTGCGTGGTAAAGAGAGATGGGGTGTGGAATTAGCTCAGAACTGGTTAGCAGACCCCCAAAAACAGCGACCAAAACCCCCGAAAACAGCAGCCTGCTAACCGTTTCACTGTTAAAAAAAGAAAGCTTTAACCTTATGTTTATTAATCTTAATTAACTTAAATTAAAGCGGGGTAAATAATTAACCTTACCTTGCCTCGCAAGAGGTTGAAATCGTAAGATTAGCGATGCGAAGCTTTAAACAATGCGTTATTATAAAAGGAAATCTTTAAAATTAATAAAGAAAGCGTTAAAAAATGCAAAAGAATTGCATTATTAAAGATTAAAAAGAAGAAAGAAAGAAGGTATAATTAAAAAATTAAAATTGCAAGTTGCGGGAGGAAAGGCTATCTATATATATGATTGCTAATAGCGGGAACGCTAAGCGAGTAAATGTTTGCTTTCAAAAGTAAGGTTATTTTAACTTATTGGCTATTACTTGACATAATTGCATTCTCTATAATTGCGCTGTAACTTAGTTGTTTGATTTTGTCGTTACAATTTGCGATTTTATAACTCAAAGACGAATTGATTATTTAGAAAGGGGGACGCATATAGCAAGGCCATTTGATTTTGGTAATTAGATGTTACGTTATTGGATGCGGCTTTGCCAAGCCTGCTTCGATATAAAAGCCAACTTTCCTTTCATTCCTTTTAACAACACTTATCTTACAATTAATAATAATTTCTATCTAATACATTCTTTTTTTCACCTTCAAAATAACAAATCCCGCTACTTAAATTTATCTTATCTCTTAACTTGATTAAACCGTTCTTTTATATCAAGTTTACCCTTATGCCTTAAGTGCTTCCTTTCTTATTATGTGGTTGCTTGGGATTTGCCCCTCCACAATATCTTTGCCGATGCAAATATTAAGTAAAATAAAGTTGCTATTCTAAATATAATTAATATTAGTTGCCATTATATTTACAGCTATTTCGGATATAATTAATATTAGCTGCCACTGCTATTGTCTTTGAAGGATACGAGGCTTGAAAGATTAGGATTAAAGTAATTCAGATAATTACTAAATTGAGGGGAAAACGAATGTAATAAGGCACGTGGTAATTAAGTGATTTGGATTTGGGCATATATATAACTTTAAGACATATGTAATTAGCTTTATTAGGTAAAGTATTACGATTTGCAAACGTAATATATTTTCAAGGGATAATATTAATCGATTCCACTTATTTACATTGATAATTAATACAAAAAAATACATAATTAAGGTTTTGTCTTTATATATCCTTAAGGTCTGCGCTTTTATTATGATTTTAGCGATTCAATAGTTTTGACAATTTTGGTAATACTAGCAATTCCAACAATTCCAGCGATTTTGATATACATATGCGCACTCTCTTGATTTAACAAGTCAGGCCTTTAAAAACTCTGCTCAAATTGCCACCTCGATTGCCTTTACCAACTTAACTGCTTCTACCAATTCGATTATTTTTATTATACCTTTGCTAATGCAAATATTGGGCAAAACGAAGCTACTATTCCGGATATAATTAACATTAGCTGCCACTATATTTATAATTATTTTGAATGTAATTGACATCAATTGCTATTGCTATCGTCTTTAAAGGATACGAAGCTTGGGAAATTAGAACTAAAGTAATCGGGACAATTACTGAATCAAGAAGAGATGAATATAATAAGGCACGTGATAATCAAGTAATTTGGATTTGGGTATATATATGGCTTTAAGACACGTGTAATTAGCTTTACAAGGCAAAGTATTACAGTTCGCAAACGTAATATGTTTCCAGGAGATAATATTAATCGATTCCACCCGTTTACATTATATTTCTAATAAACAATTATATTAATAAAGATATTATATAGCAAGCGCTAATTACGTAATTTAAGCAAACCTAAAAAGCTATAAAAAAGATTCTAATACTTTTAAAGCAACTAAATACTTAAGAATCCAATTTTTATCTTTAACACTTAAATAACCTTCTTAAAGATAATAACAAAAAAATTCTAATAATAAAGATCTTCGCAAAAAAAACTTAAATTCTTCTTATTATACTTATATTAGTAAACGCCCTAATCGCGAAAAACGCTTTTAAAAGCTACGCATTAACAAGTTCTTGTCACGAACCAGGCTCAGCCTTGATACAAATCACGGGTTAGCACTATAATACTAATAATACCACCAAGTAAATGGCATTAATTAGTATTTGATATCAAAGGAATAATGGTATCATTAGGAAAATAGCATTAATAGATATATAATACAAATTAACAAGTAATATTATATTTCACGCTTATTGTTATAATAATAGTTATATCGATTATAGTGGACGTAAGTCACGTGACATGCAAGCTATGCTAGATGGGCTTGCGAGCTTGCGCGCTTAGCAAGACAATTTTGCTGGGCTTGCATTCGGAATTAAAGTTCTATATAATAAGTAAATAGTTTCTTAAATAGTAAAGCTTCGTGCTCAAATCAAATAGCAAGTTTATACCTAATTTATTATTGCTTGTAACGCTTTAATTTTTATTAAAAATTAAATGTTTTATTATTTTATTTTATAATTAATATCAATTAACGAGTTTATACTCATAACACCAACTAAATTAAAAACGTTATACTTTGAGCATTACACTTGAAGTATCGTTAGTAAGATATAATGACCTTTAAGGAAGGATCCGTTGTGGAAGAAAGCTTTCAAATTAGCAAAAAGAAAGATAAAATTACTTCACCTTAAGTCAATTTATTTAATACTTTTTATAATTAATAATTCAAGCTAAGACAATTCATATTTTAATATTAAATATATTTAGCCTTTAACAAAGATAAGTTTAAAGCCAAGTCTCTCAAAGTCTTATAGATCGCTTTATTTCTTTGCGACATTGCAGCACATTAGATTAAACTAGCTCTTAGCAATTACCTTCTTAATTAACATGTGATTAAAGCTTGTTTTACTATTATAACCAAAAAGAATTGTGTTATTTTTCGCATTGTTGCAGGATTTATTACAGCTATCAAGGGAATTTTCGGAGATTTTATTAAAAAGGAATAATCTAAGAAATACCTGCTTAGCATCCGCTAATGAAGATTTGTTTACGAATATATTATTAAGTTTTATCATTATTTTATGCGATTAGATTAGATGGATAGTAATTTGAAAGCTTAGTATTATAAGGGCTTAAAGAATTATATCAAAGACGAACTTTCTAGGGTTGATAAGTTTAATAACTTGAAAGAAATAATTAAAATGATTACAATTATTAATAAATGGATTTAAGAATAATAAAAGGAAAAGAGAGGGTATTTTGCTTTTACTTAATATAAGAAATTTTAGTTTTTGGAATAATATAAAAAAAGAGGAGAAAACTTTTAACCCCATTTTAATAATAAATGAAGTTATCATAACTTAATAAAGATAAATAGGGTTAAAAGAGAAAGCAAAGGCTAAGCTAAGAAGTAAAAATAATAAGAAAAGGGCTTGTGCTACATTTGCGGTAAAGCTAGCCATCTCGCTAGGAATTGCTTTTAAAATAAAAACAAAAGGAAAGCCCCTTTTAAAAACAAGCAACAATTCGCTTTAGCTAAATAAAAAACCAAGCGTTACGAAGCAGCAATGCTTGAACAAATTAGCAAGAACAACAATTAAAAAAAAGTCTTAATCAAATCCTTTAAAAACTAGCAAATTAATAATATAAAATCCTTAAACCCTTAATAAAAAAGCTAAGTAATTAATAATTACTAAGCAAACCGGTTGCTTAGCATTAATAAAAATTAAGCATTCCGCCTTCACAATAGAAAACAACAAATCTAGATGCATATAAGAGATAAGCCAAATCTAGCGGAAAAGCAAAAAACTTACGATGCCCCAAAGCGAGAACTTAATTGCGTTGTTGTCTACCAAAATGTTGAAATCATTATATTCCAAGAAAACACCAAATATACAAACTAACGATTTAAAAAATATATAGTTAGCTTCTTAAAAGAACTCGAGCTTCGGGAATATAGCTAATTAAACAATTATTTGAAAGTTAAAGATACGTGGATTATGATCGCAACAGCTAGCAAAAAACGATATTAAAAGCAAAGATAACACATATGGAAGCTTATCTAATTTCAAAAAATAAAAAAGGAACTTATATAAAGCTAAGTTAATCTTAAGGAAGATGTCTTGTATACCCTTATTAGTTATAATTAAGGTTTAAGGAAGTGGATGGATAAGATAATGGGAGAAATCGTCAAAGAATAAAAGGATTTGCTTATAAAATCGCAAAAATTTCTCAATTACTTTGATTACCTTAAACTTGCTGTTACTAGAAAAATGGATTAACTAATGGTTTAAGTAGAGCTAAATGGGAATATAGCTAAAACCCTAATCAACTTGGGAATTATAAGAAGGTTCATTTACTTACGATTGGTGAAATAGCTAAATATATTTATTATACATAATTTACGCCCTTACAAATTTACCTTATTGGATGGAAAAAACGTAGAAGTTAATAGGTAAATGCGAAATAAAACGGCGAGTATCAAAATGAAGATATTTGATGATCATATAGAATACTTATTGTTTGACGTTGTTTTAATTAAATAACATAATATTGTTTTTAAAATTATGTAAATAAATAGCTATAACTTTAGTATTAATTAGAAAGCAAAAATGCTTACTTTTGATAAATGCAATTGTTGCCGTAATTAATTATTTAGCAAAAAAGAAGCTAACGCCGCCTCCTTAAAAATAACGCCGATTAACTTTACATAAAAGAATCCGATTCCCAGCTAAAAGAAATCTAAAAGTTATCCCAAATAAAAAGATAACGTACGAAAATAGCTACCTATATTATATAAAAAGTATACAAAGATGTTTAAGGATCCGCAAGATATGAAGGTATTGCCCAAACATTAACCCTAAGATTACGAAATCAACTTCAAAAAAAGGTTCATATTTATTGCAAAAAAGCTTTGCTATTATAATTACGTTATCATAAGGATGCTTAAGAAATGACGGGAATAAGAAGTAAAGAAAAGATAGATTTGAAAGTTTAAATTATTATGCGTAATTAATATATTAATTACTAAGAAAGCAAAACATTTTAAGAGAAGACCTTATAGTGATTACCGCATAATTAATAACAAAATAATAAAAGACGTGTAGTTTTTGCTTAACGCTTAATACTTGCAAGATAGGTTAGCTAAAGTAATAATATATATTAAATTGAATTAATGTAATGCGTTTAATTTGATCTAAATCAAAAAAGGATACAAATGAAAAACAGCTTTCATCTTGCCTTTAAGCTTATAAAAACATATGATAATGCCATTCGAACTTATAAATGCATCAGCCATATACCAATAATAAAATAACAAGATTTTAAAAGATTTCATCAAAAAATTCGCGATATGCTATCTAAATAATATCTTGATCTACTCAAGAACCATCGAGGAACATCAAAGATATGTCTTACAAGTTATAGAAGCTTTACACTAAGTAAACTTCAAATTAAAATTATTAAAGTATGAATTCTTTATCAAATAAGTTATTTTCTTAAGGTATGTTATAAGCTTAAAACAAATAAGCATTAATTTAGAAAAGGTTAAAATAGTAAAAGAATAAAAATTATCTAAGAACATTAAAAATATGCAATCCTAATTAAGATTTGCTAACTTTTATTAATAGTTTATCTGGAACTATTTCAAAATCGCCGAATCATTTACTAACCTAATTAGGAAAGGCATCCCTTTCACTTAAACCAGCTAATGCAAGGAAGCCTTTTAATAAATCAAAAAAGAATTCATTAAAGAATTAATCTTTTATAACTTTGATAAAGAAAAGAAAAGCATAATCGAAACCAATGCTTTGGATACTTGTACTGATGTAGCTTACTTACAACGAGATGAAGAAGGTCGATTATACCTAGTCGCTTATTATTTTGAAAAGATATCTCTAGCTAAACAAAATTATAACATATATAAAAAAAAGCTTATGGCTATCGTCAAAGCATACAAACATTAGAAAATCTATTTGCAAGGAGCTAAGTATTTAATTATTATTTATATTGATTATATGAATCTTCAAACTTTTATAACGATTAAGGTTTTAAACAATCGATGGTTAGCTAAATGGGTTAAGGAGTTTGCTTCTTTTGATTTTATAATCAAATACGTATAAGAAAAAGATAACGCTAAAGCTAACGTTTTGAGTAGATTGCCAAGGTATAAGAAAGATAAGATTTATAATAAAATCGCCTTGCTTAAGGAATTGAATAATAAGAATTTAGTTTCCTTATTTTAACGACCAGACGGCAAACTGGCTGCTGTTTTCGGGGGGTTTGGTCGCTGCTTTCTGCAGCCGACTTGCCAAAATCTCGCGCCGCCCTAGCGCTCGCGTACCTCATGGCCAAGGCGGCATGGCCCTGGGACCTGCAGGAACACCAACGAAAGCAAGTGGGTCAAGTCATCATTCAGAGAACCGCTTCCCTCATCCTCGTTCAACACCTGCTGAGAAGGGGAGCAGAAAACGGCTGCCCTCCATCTCGTCGTGACTCAAGATGGCAGCCCTCATATTAGTTCGTCTTCCCTCCCTCCCTTCTCAATCTTCTTTCCTCCAAACCTCTCATACTCAACCATCACTTCCCCCCTCTACCCCTCCTCTCCCCTCAGCTGCTATTATTGGGGCAACAGGCTCCTCCACACCTTTGGCCTTGCTTCTGATTGTCATCGCCGCCGTCCCCTTCGAGTGATCCACTCGCCATGCGTCGTCGCCAACAACCAACACCAAGCCCTCCCTCCTCCTCGTCCTCCGATAGCGATGGATCAGACATCGAGAGTTGCTTTGATACAGGGGATGAGCAAGAGGAGACTGACGTCGATACCGAGCCGACGGATGCTGATACCGATGTCGACGGAGACGACAAGCCAGCCTTGGCAGATTTGAAGTCGCTCGCTCGTGAGGAGGATCATACTAGCGCCGTACCGATGGACGTTGATGCCGACATTGACGGAGATGACGAGACAGATCTGGCCTGGATCGCTGGAGAGGAGAACGCCCACCCGCCAGAGTATTACCTCGATCAAGAGGACAACTCCGACCAATCCGAGGATGAAGACGAAGACTATAGCGATGGTAGTCTCCTCCTCCTTGATATGATCGAGGGGCAGTTCCAGCGGTGTGTACCCTATTCCCTTTTTGCCTACCGTCTGCTGCTGTCGAATCGCTGATCTGACTCCCTTTGAAGGTATTGCGAATATATACGAAAGGATCCTGCCCGGCTGATGCAGGCCATCTCTCGCCGCACCCTCAAAGCCTTCTTCGAATGGATACTGAATCAACGTCACGGGAAGGGTGGGAGGAGGCTTGCCGGCATCAAGTCTGCCAGCACCCTCGGGACATACTGGAAGGTCTTCCGGCTCGTGCACGAACGAGAAACTGGGGAGAAGATTGGGGGAAAGATGAACCGTCACATGCACCGGGTGAGTACCGCTCCTTTGTCTGCTGCCTCATTTCAGCCCGAAGGATCGCAGTTGAGAGGCTGACGAACGTTTTCCGTCGCAGGTCCTCAAGAAGCTAGCGAAGAAGTACCGCCTATCGACGAAGAAGCGCGAGAAGACGGCAATGTACGTCGAGGATCTCGCGGAATACCTCCAGACCAACTTGACTACGACGAAGAAGCGGTTCACGCACGGCCGGCAACGCATCCAGCTTGCTCTGTTCTGTCAGCTCGCTGGGTTTTCTGGAAACCGCCCTTCAGCGCTCCTCAAGCTCCGCTACCGAGACATCATCGTTACACTCCTTCGGGACCCGAATGGCGGTCCTCATCGAATCCTGATTGAATTCACATGCGAGTTTACGAAGCAATTCCTCGGCGCAAAGGATGCGTAAGTTTAGTAGCCTGTGCTCTTCCCCACGTTTCCCTCTCGATCGTCTCTTGCCCAAGCCTTACTCACATGTACTCTAGGGTCAAATTCGTCCTCCCTGAGATTATCTTCGACCCTTCCCTGATCCTCAGCCCGCATGTCTTTCTCTTGGGCCTCATCTTTGCCGACACCGCATTTGCGGCTCCAAATCTCAGGTGTGCCTCACAGTTGAGTGGACTGGACATCCGACCTGGCTATCAACAACTGGAATTGCTCTTCAAGCCGAGCATGCTCGATGTCCCCATCTTTAGGAAGTCGGTCAGGACAGGGTACGGCTACGAGATCTCCCCATACGAGCCTCTCACATACCCAACCCTCTTGTCGCTGATGAAGGTTATCGGTCTCATCCTTGGGCTCCTGCAGCCCACACGCCCATACTGTCTCCGTTACAACGCTGCGAATGAATTTAACCAGAGCGGTGAGTACTCTGCGTTCCCACACCTACATCTATAGTCGAGAGCTGACCACCCCGACATAGGTGACGTGACCGACGCCCTCCAGAATATGATGTTACAACATGCGAGTATCGACACTTTTATCAAGCACTACCTCCCGCGGCGGTCCGGCGACATCCGGGCCATCGTGTCTGGCTACGAGCCCCAGAAGGACCTCATGCGTGCTGCCTCTCGGATGACGCGATGGATCGATCCCGGGCGCCCGCACGCCCTTACGATTGAGCAGTCCCAGTCCGTTGATAAAAATCGCCGAGTCCGTCAGCTTCTCGCGCTACGCGCGAAATGGAATCACCGCTACAAGGGCGCGACAACGAAACATCTGGAGTACAGAAGGCTTAGCAGCGAGATTGTTAATCTGCGGCAGCGATTAAGGGCTGCGCTACTCAAGCAGCTCCGAGACAAGTGGGATACCGAACACCCTGTGAACGACGTCGAGCTGCAGCTCGCTGGGTTCAAGTTCTGCGATGACCCTGGTACTAGTGTACACATTGTCGACGAGATGCCTCCAATGCAGAAGCGCTTGGCCGAGACGGTGATGACCTTGCCAGGGACAACCGTGGTGGAGGAGTTTCGCCGGCGCAACGCCGCGATCGATGCCGTCGCGGCTTACTGCCACTTCCAAGAAGGCGGAGCTGTTGCTATGCCACGTGGGAGGTCATTTACGCAGAAGGCAAACCCGAAGCCGGCGAAGGAGACCGATCCGCAGCTAGCAGCTGCCGAGGCCGAAAAGCAGGCGTTGAAGGACGCTATGCTACTGGTGTTTACGGAGAAGCGAACCACCACCTGCTTCCTCTGCTTAGGGGAGCAGAGTTTGCCATTCGAAAAGCGCACCTACAAGTTTGCCAGTCCAGGAGACTTGACGAAGCACTTCAAGCGGAAGCATCTGGCCCACATCAAAGAAGGGGATCGGCTCCAGTGTAAGGTCTGTCGAATGGGGCTGGAGCACAAGCAACATCTCCAGAATCACGCAGAGAGCATCCACGGAACTGTGTCCTAACACTTTGATGATAGTACCAAGAGCGCAGAGCCGCACGGCTCCACGTCTTTCTTTTTTCTCTCCTTCCTCTTTTTCCCTTCTGTTATTAGGTGTTTGGGTATAAATTGGCGGTGGTATTGTGTAACTTTTGATGCGTATCTATTACTTGTCCGCTTTCTTGGCTATTAAGAAAGCCCAGATGTCCGGCCTTGGATCTCTATAGTTCTCTCTTCTCATCTTTATATGCTCTCATATTCAGTAATCATGCAGTCATGTGAAGAATACTCAATACCGGCGTCTGGCTGCGTTTGGTTGCTATACACGTCCCGAGGACGAGTCTCAACGGGTTACGCCTTTCTCGAGAGCGACATCACTGGCGATGGATTGACACTCGTATCGGGAAGGGTGAGAAGACGGTGGAGAGGGGTTTCTAAGGATGTTTAGGTGGGTATGGGCTTTATACATTCGATGTCACGGTTTATCTCTTTTCTTTTGGCGTTCTTAGAAGTCATCTCACGTCATGGCGTCTTACAGTTGTATTTTATCATTTGGAGCAATCGCTCTGTGTATTTTCGGAGGGTTATTTAATCATCACAATTGTTTCGTCCCTCATCTATCTTACTCCCATGACAAACATTGACTCCATCAATCCCCTTAAACTCTGTCAAAACCAAGCGGTGGAGGACGTGGGAATTTAGAGGGCTCAGGTGAAGATCGCTGACTTGGAGGGTGATGAGGGTCTGAAGAACAAGAAGAGGCGTCTTGGCGGATCGAGATCTGTATACGGCAAAGTATTCATGATTCGGAAAATGTCGGCAGGTGTGCGGGGGAGGCAGAACGTGTCGAATATCATGTACGTATGGGGAGTAGATCAACATAATAAATAGAATCGAGAGCCGTTCATGCCTGAACGTATGTTTTAAAAGGAAGAATGGAGTGAGGGTGATGTCGTTGACTGACAAAGGCCATAAGGATGGATCGGTCGTGGGAAAATCAGGCCTTGAACGATGACGACACAACCAATCACTGGCTAGTCCGGCGCCCTGTCCATGCCCAATTTTTCCGTACCACTCGATCCCCGATCGATTTCGGATTCGGAATTCTGGGAGGACTCCGATTGATGTTCAACAATACTAGTACAGAAAGCTCACAAGTTCTTGCCGTGAAGACCTGCAATAAGCGTAAAAAGTAACGGTACTCTCCACTCATCACGATGTTCTCCTTGCCTCTTACATCAAATGCACACCGCCGTCATACGTTATGGATCTCGTGCCATCGGATAATCTTGCTTTCCCTGAACACCCACACACAAGCCATCCAAATTCAATGATTTGCACAAGTGCCGGATACACACTTGGAGATTATTCGGATTAAGTGGCTCTGGTTGAGAGGCTTGGAGAGATAGTCGTCCATGTCGGCTTGTATGCACTTCTCTCGATCTCCTAGCATGGCATGGGCAGTGAGTGCGATGATCGGGATTCGTTGAGTGCCTTGACTCCGCTCGTAGTCTCGAATTTTTGCTGTGGCTTCAAAGCCCCCCTGCACTGCTGTTCATGATACAGATGTGGAATTGGCAGCAGGAAACTCACCATGATTGGCATTTGTAAATCCATCAGCACAATATCGTATCGTCTTGCTTTGACAGCTTCAAAAGCTTCGAGCCCGTTGTCAACAACAGTCACGACATGGTGGTACTTTTCCAAGACCTTTACGGCAAATTTCTGATTGACGACATTGTCCTCAGCTAGAAGGATAGCCAGAGAGTTGACATTATTCGTTGGCGGTGGTGCTGCTCGCTCCTCTAGTGCTTGAAGCATAGTATTTCCGAGGTCGATCGTTAGGCATGGTGTTGTCATGTATGAAGCAATGCCGAGATCTAGCGCCGGTTTGAGGCTGACCCGATCCTGAGGTGCTAATAATAGAACAGGAACATTTTTGAAATCATCAATGGAACGTAGCTCCTTCGCAGTTGCCATTGAATCGACGATTATGACATCATACATACCCTCCGGTGCCTGTCCATTTGGTCGCTCCAAATGCAGGACGCAGTCAACAACGGCGGGTACAAAGCCAATTTCTGCCAGCATCGACGTTATTTCATTCCCATGCCGGGTGCGTCCTCGATCAATGAGGAGGACCCGATGGCCATGGTACGGTATGAGCTGCCTCGAGATGGAGCTGAGGTCGGAGGCAGCGAGCCGGACCATGCAGGTGAAGAAAAACGAGCTGCCTTTGCCGCACTCGCTCTTTACCTGGATATCTCCTCTCAATAGTTTCGCAAGTCTTTTGGATATCGACAGGCCGAGACCTGTGCCACCATATTTCCTGGTAATGGACCCATCTGCTTGCTGGAAGGTGTCAAAAATCAGGCCCAGCTTGTCCTGCTGGATTCCAATACCTGTGTCTGACACGACGAACTCGATCGCACACGCATCTGAAGCACAATGAACCTGCCTTGCCATTCGAATCACAACGTCGACTCCACCGCGTTCGGTAAATTTGACAGCGTTGCCGACCAAGTTTAAGATGATTTGACGAAGACGAGAGGGATCGCCGATGACATGGTCAGGCACCGAGCTATTCACCATATATCGAAGTTCGAGGGACTTCTCGTGCGCCTTCATGGTAAGGCTTTTGAGTGCGTTGAACACGGTCCCGCGCAATTGGTAGGGAATCTCCTCTAGCAGCATACAATTCGCTTCGATCTTCGACAGATCCAAGATATCGTTGATGATGACCATCAGACTGTTCGCCTGGCCGTGAACGATGCTGAGCATCTCCCACTGGTACTGAGTCAGCTTCGTGTCGAGTGCGAGCTGAGTCATCCCAATGATCCCATTCATGGGAGTTCGAATCTCGTGGGACATATTGGCTAGGAATTCCGACTTCGACTTGTTTGCAAGCTCGGCTGCTTCTTTCGCCGCCGTGTGGCGCCGGATGCTATCGCGCAGATTAAAAACCATCTGGTTAATCTTTTGTTTGAGCTCGTCCATTTCACCAGAGGCATCGACCGTGATCAACTTGGTAAAGTCACCGTCGGTCGCAGCATTGGTGATGTCGCCAAAGGCCCGCACCTGCGACGTGAGGTTCATAGCCATGGTGTTGACGTCCGTGGTGATCTCCTTCCAGCGACCCCGAATACCTGCGACATCAGCTTGTACGCCCATCTTGCCATAAACGCCTACATCCTTTGCCACTCTCTGCACTTCATTGGAGAAGATCGACAATTGATCAACCATGTTATTGACGGTATCCTTGAGCACCAAAATCTCCCCAGCCGCTTGGACATCGATCTTCTGACTCATGTCTCCGTTGGCAATTGCTTGAGTTACAGTAGAGATAGCGCGAACTTGGGAGGTCAAGTTGGAGGCCATCGTGTTGACATTATCGGTGAGGTCCTTCCACTTCCCCTCAACGTGGTCGACATGTGCCTGGCCGCCGAGTGTCCCATCCGTCCCGACCTCACGAGCCACTTTACTCACTTCGGATGCGAAGGTGCCGAGTCTATCTACCATGGTGTTGATCGTGTTCTTGAGGTCGAGAATCTCGCCCTTGACTTCGACTGCGATTTTCTTGCTCAAGTCGCCATTTGCTACTGCAGTCGTAATCTTGGCTATCTCTCGCACTTGAGTGGTGAGATTCATAGCCATACCATTGACATTCTCGGTCATGTCCCGCCATGTGCCCTCTACATCATGCACGGTTGCTTGGCCACCAAGTCTGCCCTCAGTCCCGACCTCTCGAGCAATCTTCGTGACTTCCTGGGTGAACTGTTGAAGCTGGTCCACCATGGAATTTATTGTCAACTTGAGCTCGAAGATTTCGCCCTTGCATTCCGCCCGTACTTTTTGCGTCAAATCGCCTTTCGCGACCGCCGTGGTTACCATCGCAATATCCCTCACTTGTGTCGTGAGGTTGTTGGCCATCGCATTCACGTTCACGGTCAGCGTATTCCACATCCCCTTGACGCCATCGATTTCAGCCTGTCCACCGAGGATACCCTCCGTACCAACGTCACGGGCGACACGAGTAACTTGGGCAGCGAAGGTCCGGAGCTGATCCACCATGGTATTGATTGTCTGTTGAAGCTGGAAAATCTCGCCCTGCGCAGACCGCTCAATCTTCCGCGTCAGATCCCCATGTGCTACGGCTGTGGTCACTGTAGCGATCTCGCGCACCTGGTCGGTCAGGTTCTGTGCCATGACATTCACTGTCCAGCGTTAATAAGATTGCTATAGCATGATCGGGGACTTGCCATTATTCGTCAGCTCTTTCCAGGTTCCATCAACGCCGTCAATTTGAGCTTGCCCACCAAGCATGCCTTCTGTCCCAACCTCTCGAGCGACACGAGATACCTCGCTAGAGAACGTCTGTAGCTGATCGATCATAGTATTGATTGTGTGTTTGAACGCTGCAATTTCCGTGTCAATCTCAACGGCGTGAATTTGCACCTTCTGACTCAGATCACCTCTTGCAACAGCTGTCACAATATGTCCAATCTCACGTAGGGCCTGCTGAAAGGCTCTGTTGGACTGCTGGTGTTTTTCGAGTTCTCGCTTGACTATAACCAGTCGTCCCTTATCTCCCAGCTCGCCAGCCGGCTGTTCCTCCTGTCCGGGCAATGCAGAATTGGCGACTGCCACATTACCGCTCCGTAGATCTACTCTCCTCCATTGTGTGTCCGTGTGCACTCGGAACGATTGAGCTTCCATGCCACAACCCTTTAGCAGATTGTCATCGAGGGTCGGAGAGGTAGTGCCGGTAAGCGGAATGCGTGGTGTGTCTCTACAGGGCTGCTGCAAAGCGCCGTCTGCATCGCTGAAGGGCTGTTTCGCAACAGCAGTGTCGCCTGGTGTGTCTGGCATCGCTGGATTGACTGCACAGGCTGCAGTGTGTTCCAGGATATGGATTCTCTGGGCCAGGAGCCCTAATTCGAGTTCGAAGACTTCTCCCGCGTCGCCATCATTCCCTGCAATCTTCCGTCTATTCAGGGTTGGTATTACGGGAGGTGAAAACTCGCACGACGAAATCGAGACTCTCGCAAGACCTTTAATTGTAGCAGTTACCGCTGCAAGAAAGGCTTCGTCAGCCATGGTGTTTGGCGGAGGCTAGCGAAAATAGATTAGCTGCAGCGCAAGTCGAGAGTAGGTAAGATGAGGCCTCGTAGAGATAAGTGTCTGAAGGAGTTATTGATCTCCCACAGCACCTGCTCATAGCAAGGGAATCTTACGAGTAGTGCGATAACTTGTCTAGCGCTGCCGACATGCCATAGAGACCGGCGAGATGTTGCTGGTGTCGTATGTGCGTAGAGACGTCAGCTACCTATTGTCTATATTAGCAGTCCTATCTCCATGGCCTCAATAGTTCGAGACCAAGCTGCTGGTGCCACTGTGGTCCGTGCATTCAGCCTCGCTCCTTGTCACTCCTTGTCAAAGTGGTCTTGGCATGAGCCAAGCCTGCGTTGACAACTACTACCTGGGGACCAAGTATAGTCCCAATTGCAATCCCCAAACTGTATCTTAACTGGCGGAAGGCAGGAGTGGATGGCTCATATCATATCCACCACATTAAGACATGATGCCGAGAGCAAGAGTCCTAGATTTGTTATTGCTAACAGAAATCGTACCGCGAGAGTGCCAATTCAATGGACTATTCGGCCTGGAACAGAAGCCCAACTCCGCCGATTGTTCAGTGGCCCTTTCCCTGCCGAGCCTCAATTTCCCAATCCTACGACCGCCTTTCTCAACCAATTCAGTGCGTACTTATGCAAGATACCACACGTGTATAGACGCGTGAGTACACCAGCTGATAGTTTTTGTTGCATGTCGCTCAAGACCGTCGGTTACACAGCCCCACACATTCGAAATCGTTGGTTCGGCTATTAAGCAATGGCTCTATTGGGACTACTTACGTACTAGAGGAAGGAGATGCGGGGGAGATGGCATACGTTGTTTCGTGATGATGGTACTTCCGTACCTTCCGTACTTCGAATAGTACCTTGGAAGCGACATGAATGTTGTACTTGTGTGTCGAATTCATGAAGCACGGAATGTCAGGAAGAAACATTGTCTTTGTTGCTGCATCGGAAAGATGCTTGGATCTACAGGTATTGGTTTTGGCCATGTCACATGATTAGCGTCTATGGACTGCCGTAGAAACCCGAAGAAACTCCGAGGAAGTGGCCATTTGTCCTCCTTACAGTAATACCATGGACAACGACTTGTGGGACGGCTAACGGGCTTCAAACTACAAGAATGACAACGCTGTTTTTTTGACTTATGATAGTCTTGTAAATGGCACAGATGCCGAGCCAGTCAGATCCGCGGTTGAACAAGCCGATCAGCCAAGCGGCGAACAAGTATTACCACTTCTCTATCTCAGTAGATGGACTGTGAGAAGAAATATGACAGCACAACCTTCATTTCATTTGTGCTGCAAGCTGACGTCACCGTGCGCGACTGCTCTGTTCCTATTGGCTAACAGGGCCTATGTCCGATTGTTGCATATCGGTTCTTGATGGGAATTTTTGCGAATATGGGAAAGGCTCGATGCACAATTACCTCACTCGCTTGCCGCCCCCTGCTGGTTGATTTTCAGCTTAAAATACCCCCCTCTACCTCGAGTGATCTTGCAGGGAGTGGTCTTACATTGTATGTTTGGCTACTATATCCGTTGAGGAGCTTGCGATTTGACTTTGCCGACGTCTCGGAATTAGGGTCCAGTGCAAAGAAGAGAAACAACGACTGTGACTTCCAGTGTCACTCCCAGTCCATACCACAGCAATCCTGGGTCCTTCCTGTCTCCAGTGGTCGGGGAGGCTACAATTCTTGGTTCCGCCAGAGTCACAGTCACATAGCAGAGGTAGGTCCCACGTCAGCAACAACGCCAAACTTGTTATAAACATAAAAAAAGGTATGGCTAAGACGGATGCGTTACCAAGTTTACGATTCTACAACTTTCCAGGGACATTTATACGCCATAATTCCCCCTTCCCCAGGTTACATTAGCTCGCCGGAGATTCTACAGAAAGAACCCCGCCAACCTCTCCCTGGCACATTCCTCCTCACCAATGCAGACAGAAATCCACCGTGCCAGCGAACCATACAGTCTGTCCATCGCGTAGAGGAACTTCGAACTATATACGACCAATCCCGTAACTTATTACCACCATAGTCAGCGACCACGATGGAGCACGAGACATGTTTCGACTACGCCGGCAATCCCTTGAATGGCAATCCCTGTTCGGACTGGGCTCTCCTCTCACCGAGCATCTTCAACGCTTCTGATGTCGAATTCGTCAATATGCTGAACTTAACTCCCTCGATTAGAATCTCCGACATAGCCATGCTGAACATGCCAGGCGACTCGCAACTGACTGCGTCCAATTTTCTCGGCAATTACGCCAACAGTAGTGAATTTCCATTTCCTACCATTCCACCCGATGCGTACACCTTGGAATCAGCTGCGGCGAGCACCCTGGCTTCCCCGGATCTGTCCATGCCACCAGACAGCAATTTTCTAGCACATGGCTTGCCACGGCCAGGCCCACAACAAGACCAATCAGCGCCGCAACCAGCCAGCCTGCAAGCAGAACACGGAACCAAAAGGACTCATTCGACAGGTCAGAAGAGATCTCCACCCGCCACAACTAGTGCCAGTGCTGCTAAAGCATTTGAGCCAAAGAAACGACGAGGTGCTAGGAAAAAGGTCCGAACGGAGGAGGAAATAGCGACCAGGAGGAAAGATCATCTGCAGCGAAACAGAGACGCCGCACGGAAATGTCGACAGAAGAAGAAGCTCACAGAAGCTGAGAAGAG
The DNA here is from genome assembly GCA_017365405.1 of Cadophora malorum. Taxonomy (NCBI): domain Eukaryota; kingdom Fungi; phylum Ascomycota; class Leotiomycetes; order Helotiales; family Ploettnerulaceae; genus Cadophora; species Cadophora malorum. The sequence continues at coordinate 25,460 of JAFJYH010000242.1, read as the reverse complement.
AGAACAAATGGCCAAGGAACGGCATGACAACCACATCATGTGGAACCAAGTCGCCGTTGTACAGGATGAGTTGGAGGCTCTGCAGAAATTTGCTCTCGATGTAGAGAGTCACTGCCAGTCCAGTGATCACAAGACGGTAGCGAAGACCAGCTTAGAGTTGATGATGAAGACAGCTGCCAAGTTACAGCACCAGATTGACATGTGCAATCAACGGCGAGCCGAGATCTCCCAAGGACTCATCATGCAAAGGTCGTTCGGCGGCTATGCTCAGCAAGATTCCATGCAGGACAGTCCAAGATCTACACAAGATGGCCAGAGTCCCGCAATGTCATCGCGGAATTCGTTCGCTTCAGAACAAATACTGAGTCCTCGTTCCACTCCCGGAAGCTCATATGCCAGTCGTTAACTCAACAGCGATGTCGCGCGAATAGTAATGAATTGACCCGAAAAGGATCGAATGATGCTTCTACACAGCGCGACTCTGCTGTCGACTTCTACAGTCCGCCTGGCGCCAAGCAGGATTTGCCCGAAGACGAGGCCATTGAGGTTCCAGTCCATGAAGAAGAGGAATCTGTTTCTTTGCGGGCTTGATGGGGAACGATGCCAACCCGGTATTTGCGCTCCTTGTATAAATGGAACATACTGGCCCTGTGCAGGTCAATCAGCTTGAGCGGGTATTTACTATAATGGGAGGGCTGGACGACCCCGCCGCAACACCACTACTAAGCCATCAGAAGTGCATAAAACGATAGCTTCGATCTCATCGGGCCCAGCATCGATCCTACGGGAACAGGGTGGTCGTCGTCGCCGAGTAGGCATGGTGGACGCAAGGAAGGATGGTGTCACTGAGTAAGAAGCTTGTCCCTGGTCTAGAGTCGTCTGGATCACATCGGGTTCTAAGCCCGTACTGTCTCCTGGAAGCCTCCTGGAACGATCTAGACTGCGGATAAGTGCTCCCGATGTTGTAGCATCTCCGTTCGGAGAGTTTGGGAGAGCGGAATAGGCTGAGCCACCACGTTCCACGATAATGTCAGATTTAACATTCATGTGGTCAAGAAATTCCACCCCTCTATCTTCCGAGTCAATCCTTTGAATTGCTTTACGTATCTCTTTCTTGGTGTTTTCATCTCCGCGAGGATAACGGCGCCAGAATTGGAGGTACGCAATAGAGTCGTTTGCTTTGGCGCCTTCTAAAAGACGAATAGCTTCCGGAAGACAGCTCCCTTGCATACATTCGTACACACTCTTGTCCTTCAATTGTTCAGGGGTAACTCTTAGAATGCTGGTGATAGCATTCGTAGCGTACATAATCGTGAGGGTACGTGTAAAACGGTTGAGTATCAGAGCAGCTCGAGGCTCGAGAAGCGGCGCTTGAGGACTGGGTCGGAACTTGGAGGATATGTCTACTAGCATATGGTACCGGGGGTCTCTCAGAGAGCATGCGAAACGACGTCGAATCACTTGGGCATATTCAGCACGGCCTGTCATTCCTCAGTTCATGCGTGCTACTCAGACAAGCAAGCGTACCTTGGTTTCTCTCCTTGCCTTTGTAGATACTGGTGCAGGCAACCAATACCTCGTAGACAACCGTAAATACGAATTCGCAGTCGACCCACTGCCCATCTCGTCTACGAATGTGAGCATAGTAAAGAGCAGCGGCTTTATCCGACCCGACTGCGCGATGGTAGATGTTTTCAGCAGCGGGTATTTCATCAGGACGGAAGTACTCGAAGCATGATCTGCCAATGATGTCTTCCGGACAAAATTCAAGGATGTCAGCAATAGACTCGGAGGCATATAATATGGTCGCTTGGGGAGTAAGGTCTGGTACGTAACCTATTAGTAATGAAGCTCGACCAGCAAATGCAATTGTAACATATAACACGATTGATGCTCACTATGAATAGTAATAAAACTACTCTCCATTGCGCGCAAGCTGGCTCTGAATTTTAACGAGATGATCTTGCTTCTGTCCCGTGGAGACGAAACGGCTGACTTCACCCCTGAACAGGGCACTAAGCAGTCAAAAGGTTGGAGTCAACGAGATCTTCGCACGTAATCCTGTAGTTGGTAGGGGAAAATCTGACTGTGACGAGACGTCGAGAAGGATGTTCGTTCTCGTTCGACGACTCAGGGGGTCGCCAGTTAAAGGGAACAACAGGAGGGAATTTGCTTTTTGGACATAGGGACTCGGCTGAAGCATTCACAAAGCGGATGTCAGGGTTTACACCACGAGAATACTGCGTTGTGCGGATGGATAATTGATCACAGGAATGATCATCCTGTCTAGCGGCATGTTCAGCTTGCTGTTGTGTTCTTGCATTAGGCACCATCCAGTTATTGGATGGATGTTATGCACACGGTCCTTGGCTATATTTCTCATGTGACAGGTCGCAATAACCTAACGAATTGCAGATACATGTCGAAGATTTCTCACCTTCGAACCGAATCCAAGCATTCTACGACAATAGTGAGTTTTAATGCTTTCCTATCAGATTAAGAAGTCTCTCCCCTCGAGGCAGAAAGAAGGTTGATGCATCAAGGAACGACACGCAGCAGCCTCGATGTGCTCCAGTTTGGGCGGGACCAGCCACGAGAACCCGAATGTCGCGATGGATGCAATCTGGACGAGACCTCGGGAAGGTTGTATACCTGGAGATCAAGGCTGTAAGTCCGCCCAACTTGCTAGGCGGACTTACCTATACCTAATTGGGTATGGGCTGTGAGGTCAGCCCATCGATGCGATATACTTCGTAGAAGTCTGATCCTCCAGCCGTACACCCCTAAAAGGCAAGGTTCAGGCGTCTGTGCAGATCGTCGGTTAGCTCGCTACCCTCGCAACAACCATTTTCAACCTTCGCAGACAGACCGGGTTCAGCCAATGGAAGAGTGCGGAGCAAGGTCGCTAACAACCACCTCGCCCGGTTTTCTGGGCCCTGATTTGTTCGGATGCAGGTACGGAACGTACGGAAGTAGAAGGTGCGTCATTTGTGGCTGATTGGTTGATGCGGAATTGGGCCCAACCATGAAACTATTCCCGAGTGCCTACATATTCCCTTCCCACCTCACGTCTGCACCCGTAATGCTAACGCAAGCCTGTGAGAATTAATAAGAAAAGCTTATTAATTGGGCTTTATAGAAGCACAGGTTTTTGATTTCCAACGGTGTCAGTGGGAGAGCTTTCTTACACCAAGGTAGAACATGACGTAGTAGCCTCGCGTCTCCGTGAATTGTTTCTCCTACATCCCTCCTTCAACAGTTTCTCCTCCGGCCTCAACATCGCCCACTGTTTCCCCTCAACAATCTGTTGTGTTCCACAACGCCTCCCTCTGCAACCTCATCGCTTGCCTGTATCTCCAGTAGCCACCTTCTTAGAATACTCTGCTAGCCTCTGTTCTTGAGACAGTCAAGATTCCTTTTCAGCCGTCCCGTAACAGCAGACTTGTATTCAATCTGCGGCATAGGTAGAGATACTAGATCCTCGCCCTCGCCACTATCTTCTTCTTGCAGCCGCCTCCAATTTTCAAGGCACCCTTCAAGCTCGTCGGGTGACACGAAGTGTGTGTTCAAAGGCACATCCAGTACGTCCTGGCGCTGGGATGGTTCCAAAAACATGGTCTCGTAATTATGACAGGTCTTTGTAACATCAATTGGCTCCATAAGAAGGATATCTCCCTGGTCGTCGCCCTCCTGATCGAAGTGGCCGAGTACAAGTGTGAGATTTTTGACATTGCCAAAAAGGAATAGGATGTTGGCTAACGTATCATGCCTCGCCATATTCGTAATCTGGTCCGGATCCGGATCTAACAACACCGCAAGATTCTGGACGCGTAGATTTGCAGAATCATAGAGGTATTCTAATTCGTCTATGGTACAGCTAACCAAATCGTCGTAAGGGAGCAGAGCAAACGTGTCAAAGCGAAGATATAAGATATCTCTCTGGTGGTCGAAGTATGTTTCTGGGATCGAATCCGCAAAGGCAAAACTTGGCATATAGAATTTTGATGCGACAGAGTAGGACTCTCGACAGGCAAAGAGCACAGATGGGGCCTTGGTGTCCGACGTCAATGCCACCATATCACGTCCACGTCTTGTTTTCTTCAATCTCTTTTCTCGGATATTGACGACTCTTGGACCGGGCAGGGCAGCCTCCCAGATCTTCAGCCGGAGTTCAATCGGCAGTCGATTGAATAATTCGAACATTGGACCTGAGGGCGCGCTTGTAGGATCGTTGTGGTTGGGAAAGGAGCGAGAGTCAATTGTGGGATCGTGTGGCAGAAGAGAACTGAAGGTGTTTTGAATTTTTCATAGACTCTGTTTACTTCAACCATTGCTGCCTAGCGCTGATACCTCAGGCGTGTATGAAAGCTGCCTGACAGAGTGCGGGGTGGTTGGCTACCCAACTGTTCACGCTTCATCAAACAGAATATAATGCTTTTCCTCCATGCTTTGGAGAAGACCTCTGGCAATAGAGCATCTATTAGACACTCGTGTAATTCAAGGTGGCGGTTAGCTTTGATAAGTAGGATGTCCTTGGCCTAGATCTGATCACAGTTGGAGCTGACTCTCACTATTTTGCTACAGATGGAACGGACGAGTTCCTCCTTGGGTCGTCCTTCTCGCATGACGTCAAATGGTCTGGAAAATGGCTACTGAAATATCTACCGCTGAGCAGACGAATGTCAATATATCTTGTGATTGGGAAAAGGCCCTTGTCGTCGGACAGGGGTTCGCTTACGTCAATTACTTAGATACTGGGCAATCCACCCACCTGCGAAAAGGCAAGTTCGCAGGTCCATCCACGCGAAATAAACTTCGACTTCGACTTTGAACTTTACTTACCCTCCTCTGAAGCGCACGAAGGCAGATTAGGTAGCAGTCCGAGCTCTTCCTGTGCGAGGTGCTTGGCATATACAGGCTATGGGGATGGCGACGATGCAGAACATGGTGATGGCGGCAGCGTCGTGCGTGTGACGGATTCGCAGAAATCCTCTTACCGACTTCGAGGTTGGAGAATATCCACAATTACCGTGCAGAAGCTCGGTGCTTCTGCTATAGCTGAGATACAGAATCTCGATCAACGCCATTGATTGTGACGGAACTTGAGATTGGTTGTGGAGGATAAGCCTGAGGTATTGAAGAGTCGTTATTTGAGCCGTGTCTTATCAAAGACCCTTTAAACTAATAGTCGTTTATGAGTATTTTGGTACAGTATTAGTTGCCCACAGGGGCATAGGAGCCGTTTTTGAGCCCATGGTTTGGTTGCACAATGAGTGCCAAAATGATCCCCTCCTGACTAAAGTGGTGGGGAGCCACATTTGAACCCTCCAATCCTCCCAGTAGCCGAAAGAAGGGCCTGTTTAAGAAATGGAGGACCTAAGCCTCCCCCTGGAATCCAAGTGCTGCTGTGGTGTAGTGTGGATGCAGTTGCTTGCAAAATTGGCGCGGCCTTGTTTCGCTTGAAAACAATGTGACCACCTATATACCATTCTTGGCTGACGCCGGAACGGGCCGCCCCCATTTGCTGCATGACATCTGACCAGGTCACGGACAACTGGAATCTGGGGACCTGACCGAGGAGACAACACTGAGCCCTCTCGTCTCATGTCGCTTGCGAAGCAAAATCGGCCTCGCTCTCTCTCGCTTAGAAAAATTTGAGCGCAGAGCACCTTTTGCATTTTCAGCGGTAGCGCTGTCACTCCCTGTAATCCCGTTTTATCCGAAGCAATTAAGTAATCTCGATTGAAAGGTTTCGGTAGAGTGTGTACGGAAGGTTCGACGAGTACTTAGCCTGTATCCGACTCCGCCTTCTCTCCAAACCAAATAGTCTAGCTTTGCAGGGGTACTAAGACGAGCTTTCGATTTGAAAGGGCTTTTGATCGTTGGATTAGTCGCTTGTGCACAACGCAGCCGAGATAACGAGGCGGACTAAGCCGATACACATGCAAGTCTATATCTTAAGAGCAGAGACTTGGCTACATACATAACAAGATCACAATGGATGGAATTCTTGAAGCATGCCCTACTCGAACTTAAAAATTCCCTTTCTAGAGTTGCAGGCACATATTACTACGCAGTGCCTAACATCAGGAGGAAACCCAATCCAGGTGGTGCGTCCAAACCAAACGTTTTGGCCCCACCAGGTTATCTTATTCGGATAGTCACCATCAAGTCAATTCTAAGGGCGGAAATGGCTGGAGATCCAAGCTATCTACACTTTTCGATGTCTCTTCTGCGGAGCGGTTGCACAACCTGCTTTTGGAGAAACCTTTGGTGTAGATTGGAGAACGATGGTGTAAGGCACCAGTCTATGAGGGCACACCAAATACTGACGAAACATAACCCCTGTATAAAATAACTCCAACTACAGCCTATAAAGGTGTGCAACCAATTAATATATAGCTCTTCTCTGAGCGCTTCTCACCCTTGACCAAGATCCAAATAAGCTATCCAAAAGATAATGTGAGATCAAATTTAATTTTGACCAACACCCAATAAGTCCAGCTCATGTAACCGGCTCGTGTGACAAACCGAGCTTCGAAGTATCAATTTATGAATCAAAATCAGAGTCTCTTAACCACCTTCATAAGCTAAACCTTCAACTTTGTCACCAAGGTATTTTTCATAAATCCCTTCTTCGCGAATCCCAATGCCTGGTGTAGAAGGTATTGTTCGTTTCGAGGAGCGGCACGAACAAGCGGTTCAAGGGGCATGATAGCCTTACTAGCTATGACCAAGACCCTCCACGATTCGCAAGGGCCTGTTTCATCCTGTTCATTGACAGCCTCCCAGCGCAGATGCACATTCGCGTCATCGTTTGGCTTTGAAACTTGCATTTGGTTAAGGGTTCCAGTGACCTGCGAGTAGTCTAACCAAAGATTTGATTCGGGTCCGGGGATGCCGTGTGAAGGGTTGGAGTTCTCTGAGAATCGGACGGTCCCAGAGTAGATGCCTAAGAAATCCCCTGGAAATACTGGGATAGTAGGACAGACATAGAGGCGCTTGTCGCCGTTTGGCAAAAGAGACATAAAGATAGCTTTGTTCCGATGCTGTTGCGTGTTAGCACGATCATTGAAAAGACTTGCTAGACTCTTAGACGAAGTTGCTTTGACTGTCGTCGCAAGCTTGAAAGCAGCTTCTTCGTCACTCGAGTACCACTCATTGGAAGCGTCATTCCACGAGGACTCGGCAACCTGAAGTCTCTCGGCGACATGCTTTTGCATGAGACGGGACTTGCCCGAATAATCCCCTTTGCAATGTTCAAGTACTCGGCCCTCAAGCTGGGCTATTTGAGGTCCGTAAACCTTTTCCCAGGACACAATGGTGTCAACAAGAGAAATATCTGATCTTCTCGAGTACATTTTGCAGTATTGGTTGAACTCAGCAGTTCGGTAACAGGTGATCATCTCGACACCTGCTTTCCGAATATCGAACAAGGTTTTCCATAAGCCGCGACACTGCCGCTGGTTTTCTGGGCTCGTTCCAAAGCCAGCGCTTTTCATAAATTTTTCTGTCGCGACCTTCTCCGCAGCGCTGAAACCATCAAGAGGTCCCTTAGGTGCTCCCTTGGGCAAGGTCGCGGGATCGAGGGCTTTGACGCCTTTCAAGATTATTTCCCAGTAGGCGTTTTCGTCACTACCGATTTGTATGCCGTTAGCCGCATGCATCGCGTTTCTCTTCCCAATAGAACGGACTGCAGCTTCATATTCCAGGCTAGCAAGCTCCTTTGTAAATGCACGAATCTTGGCCATGTTTGTCGTGCTCGGAATCTTGTCGGTGCGGCCGCCGAATTGTCCTATTCTATAATGTTGATTTACACACTCCAGTAGCACAGACGTTGCAACTAAGTTCGCATGCTCAGGGTTTAACAAGTCCGCCATAGTAGGTAGTGGGCACGAGAGTAGCGGTTTTGGCTGGACTGCTATTTGGGCATTTTCTGTCGTGGAGGATGATTCGGGGCTTGAGTTGTTTGTTGTAAAGCCAGACGTCCAAGGCCGCAGAGGAGTGCTTTGACCCGATGATCGCAAGGAATCTGTCATAACCTTACTCGAGACTGATTCGATGTGCCCTGGGGGTGTACCGCCTGCTGTGTCCTTTGGAGCCGCATTGGTGCCGGGCTCAGCGACAACAGCTGGTGTGCCGACCGCCGCATCCTCTACAGCAACCTCAACGCCATCTCCATCGACTGCAGAGGGTGTGCTGACCTCCGTATCCACATCAGCCCGGGACTTAATAATAGCAGCTCGTGTTTTGACAGTCGTATGCTCGTCGACAGAAGTGGTAGGTTTCTTGGGCGACTTCCGTTTCCTCTTGCAAGGACTCGCTAGACCTTGTAGATTATCAAATTTCCTTTTTCGAGCAGAAGATTTGATGCGATTGGACTTGCGTACGCGTACAAATACAAAGTCCTCTGATTTCAAGTCTCCCTTTATTCCTGCGTCAAGTCGGATTTTATTGACAGTGATAGAGTTAGCGAAGGATGTAAAGCAAAGAAAGCTTTGTTGATTACTTACCAGTTCTAGAGATGTTGGCAATTTCCTCCTTGAGTTGGTCATCGTTGCCATCACTTCCTCCACAGAGTGTACAGACCGCTTGGCGTAGCAGGTTTTGAATGGCCTCTTCCATGATGTTACGTATGTTCCGTGTTGTTGCATCTCTTGTAAACGGTGGGAAACAACACCCAGAATCATCGTCCTCAGAGAAGTTCCCATACGCTAGGCAAATTTGGGTTTAGCGGTACTCCCAGTTGAACCTTGGAGTGCCGCTAAGCCAAAAAGGGAAAGAGGTCTAGGACGAGAACAGCTTACCACAAGCACTCCACCACCTGAACTCCCCAGCCACCATCTCCGAATGCGATGAGTGCGATCAGTCGTTTGGCAATCAGCTGCGGGTGCAGCAGGTGAAGGTACGCGTTGAGGTAGCTCAGCTATGGTAAGGTCGGCACGAGAGGAGGTTGTGAGGAAGCACGTAAGCAAAATGCACGCTGGGCAGTTTATTGATTGCATGGACTGTGGTGTGCCGCTCAATAGCATAAAAGAATTGCTGATCCACGCGGAGAGGTTTCACGGAACAGTCTCACGAGTTCCGGCTGAGCGACTGATTGTATAGAACGCCGTTTATTTTTAGTCACTATACTTTGAAAGCAAGGAAGCCGAGTCGTGTAGGACTGTTTAGCTACTTTCTTCTCTTGTTTTAATTTCATCAGGAAACGAGTTGATCGCAGTGTCTTAACATATCGTGCTCTGCTGTAGATTGAGGCATTAGTTCCATGATCGTGGTCTCACTTACCTTCAGGACATCATAAATGGTCACCCCGCGGGACATTGTCAACCGCTGGATTCGGGACCACTAAATTGGTGCAGGCGCTCTGCGGCTATCGTGAGATCGCCTTACGCTACCGCCTTGAGGTTGCGCAGCCTCCACGAGCTCTTTTCAGCAGCACAGTTAAGTGATGTCGATGCCGCTCAGAAATGGTCATGGTAATTGCAGATCCAGATGGCGATGCAGATCAGACTGTATTCTAGAAGTATTCCGGCTTGCCGTCACTGGGAATTACGCACCCCCACCACTGCGTCATCCGTTCTCGAAGCACCACTCATTGCCGGAACCGCATGCTACTGCAGCGGCTTCGTGTCGAACTACTGAGGCCCAGGAGTTGAAACTGCAAATAGGAACAAAGGGTAGCTAGAGCTCCCTACGCATATACGACACCAGCACCATCTCGTCGGTCTGTGTGGCAAGTCGGCAGCGCATCACAAGTTCTAGCACTACTCGTAAGACTCCCTTGCTATAAGCATGGCACAGAACCCAACCGACCAGGTGCCGCGGGATTGCTACAGCGACAACAACCGTAGCACATGGGGATCTGACGCGGAAGATTGAGCAAACTAGCCAGTGATTGGTCGTGTCATCATCGTCCAAGACCGCACTTTCCCACGTCCTATCCATCGTTATGGGCATTGTCAGTCAACGACATCACGCTCCACTCCATTCTTCCTTTCGAACATACTTCGTATCAGGGGTAAATATTCCACAATTCTAGGCCGTGCATTCTAGGCCTTTGGTGCTGTTGCTTCTGCTATTTCCCTGGTATTTTGTATAATATTGCACTATTATTGGTGGTGCCCCCTGGTTGAAGCCCCTGTTCATAGAATTCTCTGGAATTGCGCTCAGACGTCGTTTGTGGAATATTTACCACCTGTACTGTACATTCAACCATGAACGGCTCTCGATTCTGTTCATTATGTTGATCTACACCCTATACGTACATGATGTGTGGCACGTTCTGCCTGCCCCACACATCTGCCAACATTTTCGTGAATGATGAATACCTCGCCATTACAGATCTCGATCGGCCAAGACGCCTTTCTTGTCCTGTAGACTTTCGTCACCTCTTATTGCCCTTTAGACCTTCATCATCCTACAAATCAGCCGATCTTCACTTGAGACCTCTTCCTAACTGTTACTCTCCATCACACACCCGTATCAGCGTGCCTAACATCCAGCCTTATTTGCTGAGTCGCGATCGTCTCATGAATTTCCATTGAACTCGAGAAATCCTGTACCTGATCTTGAAGCTGACTTCGACGGAGAATGGCCACTTACCTTAAAGACCGGATACAACCGGATCAAGCTTGACCGGAAGTACCTCGAACATTCGACCCATGCAAGCATCGATGCTTCTTCACGAAAACAACACCCAAACCCCAATCTGACATCTACATTCGGATACCACAAGAGGCGTGTAGGCTTTTGAATTGCGTTAGAGCTCTCAAAGCCCTATCCGATATCAAGACACTACCTGCTGTATGACTGGATTGGGGACTATCTTTACGGAGTTGGGTATATCTCACTACCTATCCAGCTTCCTCGAGCAAGGGTTTTGATACATGGGAAACAATACTTGAAATCACCGAGGCAGATTTCGATGCTTTAGGTGTTAAGCTGGGCCATCGGAGGAAACTTCAACGAAGAATTGCCAATTCCAGGGGACTGCCCTCAGAACGCGCTCTCGGATCTCCTGGAAAGACGCCAAGCGATAACAGAGAGCCGGGGGGACAGAACGCGGATAGTGCGAAGGCCGAAAACAAGAACAGAAGTGGCGCATTACATCGGACGAAGCGAAAGTACAGACGGCATCCAAAGCCCAGCGAAAATGCTCCTAGAAAGCCGCCCTCGGCGTACGTGATATTTTCGAACAGAATGCGCGAAGAACTTCAGGGCAGGAATCTATCTTTCACCGAGATAGCCAAGCTAGCAGGTGAAAATTGGCGAAATCTTTCGCCCGCCGAGAAGGAGCCATTCAACCAACAAGCATTCTTAGCCAAAGAGAGATACAACAACGAACTTGCAGAGTATAAGAAGACGGATAGTTATGAGGAATATTTACAATACCTCGCCGAATTCAAGGCTAGGCACTCCGCGCCCAAACAAGGTATATCAGGGATGTACTCCAGTAAAAGCAGGACAAAGGTGCTCACTATTTTCAGCAAACGACTCCAAAGCCGGTAAACGACCAAAACCTGAAGTACATATAAGCACTACTGGCGTCGGCATGAGCAGCAGTACCATGAGTCAGGCCGGTGGTAATACCTCAAATAATCGCATGGCGGCTGAGAAGTCTGCTGCGAATTCCGGCCAGTGGTACTCCGCTGATGGCCAGCCGACCCCTCAAGTATTGGTCAAGCCAAAAACCAACATCGCTCTTGCGGGCCAAGGCTCGCCTAGGGCAACTTCGCCAATGGTCCTCCCCAGATATCACCACTCCATTCTTGGTGGGACTTGTCAAGTACTCCCCTGGGGAGAAGGCCCTGGCTCTCTTCAACAGCTTCCTCGAACAGAAGGTGTCGGTGACAGGCGTTCAAGCTACACGGGGGAACCGGTGACAGAGACTCCTAACTTGACTGATTTGCAGGAGTATAGCCAAGCTCCAGGGCAGAGTTATCCGCCTCCTTTGTCGACGTCAAACTCTAAGAACGGATCGTCTGCGTCTTGGGTGAGCACAGGACCTTCGGCACTCCGAACACTCCAACCACCAGTAGATCTACCTCTCGAGCGTGCGCTACCGAACCTGTTACGTTATTCCAAGCAGTCGTCTCACACGTTAGAGAATCAACTGTCCGCGAAGAGTAGGTAGAAAATTTTCTGCGTCTTAGTTACTTCGAAGCGGCGTTGTTATCTCCCTCATCAAGGCGAGACACTGACTTGAGGTAACAGGCATCTATGCTACAGTGAATTTCCCTGCCTCGGTACTACCCATTCGTGACTACGTTGGAGCAGCTTCCCAGCAGGCTGCCCAGGGCGGCCTCTCCGACTGCCGAACCCAAGAGTTCGTGTTTTTGAGGTCAGCCGATGACCACGACTTGGATCCTGTTAGCGCATTGCTGAAAGCTGGGGAGATTATCGAACGAAACAGCAGACACAGGTCCGGTTCTTGAACTCCGCTTCTAAAAGCCAATCAAGGCAGGTAACGGTTCTGAACGGTCGCACTTCGTATTCGACCTATGTGGTTTGGACGGCTGTGGTGGTTTTTCTCTTTGTGGCGATGTCGAAGCCACAGTCGGAAGGTGGGTCGCGCCTTGCGGCGTCAACCGCGTTTGTGCAGAGTGGGCAAGGACGAAACGTACGATCAATAGAATTGACACCATTATGTGACAAGACGGTTACGTCCGCAGCGGAGCTTTTTCAACTTTCGTTCCCTGGAGGGGCTGCCTTACATACCACGTTGGTTTATCCTGGATCCAAGAGCGCATTGATTGGTGGTTGAACAAGATCTTTGTCTGTCTCTCAAGAGCTGCCGATGAGAGGCTTCGCGGAAGCGATACATGATGGCTCTGGTAATGTGGAAGAAATGACGGACTCGGGCCTGCCTGTCTAGGGCGTCGCGTTGAGAGTGGAGGAGGAGGTACTCTTGGAGGTGAGGCCCGTGTAACGGGGTCTGGGTGGAATCTGCCGGTTCGGACATAATTTATACCTGCTGAATCATTAGTCGGTCGTTGTGCTTGTGCGAAGACTCTTCACAAGATTCTCGAAGCAGTGTATCTTCAAGTTGTCTAGTATTTTGGCTGGACCACAGTGGTTCTTTAAAGATCTTATACTCCGCCTCGTTAGATATATCAAGGGGGTAAATGTAACTTCGTCGCGATAGGCCCTCAAGCTAAGAACTGCACTACAACAGTAAAGGAAAGGCTCAAATGTCATGCACCAATGTTAGCGGCGATGGCCCAACATTAAATCGCTTGCACCCCGCTCTGTATGACATATGTGTGGCGGTACGACCAATAGTATCGGTGCGATTATGTGATAAGGCCTACAGCTGTCCAGAAGCGAGTCATCCACTTTGTGCTGCAAACTGATGTCACCCTCCGCAACTACTCTGATCCTATTGGCTAACCCGGAGACATCTCCCGATTGTTGCACATCGCTCTTGATGGAAATCTTTGCGAAACATGGGAAAAGGGCTCCGATGCACCATTACCTCACTGGCTTGCCGCCGCCTGATGGTTAGATTTCCAGCTTAAGATAACCCCCTCTACAAGTAATAAAACGTGAAAACCATCCTCGGTCTACATATTCCAAGAAGACATTTTCGCTTAGACAGAACGCTAACGGTTCCCATACACAATGAATAATATGTCAAGACCTGCTTCTAAATCAAACAGTGGTCAATCGACCTACGAGTGGACTTCTGTCCACATACAACCACAAGGCGTTATTTCTGAAGCATGTAGACCCCGACATAGCATGGTATGTGGTCTCGGATCGTTCCGTCATCGAATCTCTCGTTCCTCTACCCGGGCCAGGAATCGACCTTTTGGACACTTCGGTTGCATTTGCCAGGCTGGGAGACGGCTGGATTGGATATGTTGGCGATGTGAACGGCGAAGAAGGAACTACTGGTGTCATCCTCGCGATGTTGGACTTGGCTTCATAATTGACGAACACTGCCAGCGCAGGCAATGCGATGACTGCGGCGTATCAACATACTTGTGGCCCATACCCAGATCACCTGTGTGCTTTATCAGAAAGACATCCCCTTTGAAGAAGAGTCGTTCGGCTGCCAGTTCAGATTCAATGGCATCTTTGCAGGCCTGGTTGAGTGGAAGCTTGGAAGAGGTGGTATAATTCAGACAGTATTCCCCAAGTGTTTGTGTATTCGCAGCGTAGCCATTCCTTGCTTGAGGTATTATCCACGTGGAAGTCAATGAGATCTCGTTCCAGGAAAGCGGGCTCCAGCCACGGCCTTAAGTCTGGGAGGTAGTCGTAGAAATCGACCGAGCCATTTTCCGCAGATCTTTCTTTGATACTGTATGGCATAAGCCGAACCGGGCTACCATCTGCGGGGAGAACGAGTGCGTATCGCTGGATCGAACAATCTGAGTTGTCCATCACTGAACCGGAGCCGTACTGGATCGTATGGTACCACGATTGAAAGTGTATTACGGACTGGTTTAGAATCATGAATAACGTCTATCCTTGCGTAGCGAAAAACCGTCCGTGCCGGAAAATTTAACAAGGCAAAAGATTCGAACTTCTATAATCCGGGGTTAACTGAACGAGTGGCCGTGACTGTTTGTTGACTCTGACTCTCGCTTATCTCACGGGTTGCAAGGCTTGATCATGCCCTTGTCTTTCCGTCGATTGCCAAGGCTACTTCTGTTCGAACACAGGCAGTGAGTCACTTGGACCTTATCCTCATTGGACAATTGGGGGAACCCAATGCAGTTCCCCGTAGATCTTGGATATAGTTAGAATTGGGCAAGGGAGCTAGATGAGCCCGCAGATCTAGGTGTACTGAATAACCCTGCTGATTCAAGAGATCGCCAGCAAAGCCCTTGTTTGTTTCGTGTTGTACTCCACACTTGTTGGGTTCGCCCTTCGCCCCGTTGGACTGCAAATGAAGCACAATGGCTTCAGCTCTCTTTTAAGCGCTAGCATCCACTCCCTCCCGCATTTCCCTTCGGAAACAAAATTGCTTTCCAAGTTCATTGATGGGCTTGTGAGCTGGAAACTCAGCCCGTGCGTCATACATGTGGCTGCTATGATTCGTTTAAAAAGGCGATGCGACAGGAAGCCACGCAGAGTCCTGCAGGAAGCCCTGCATCAGAACAGCCATCTTTATATATAGTAGCATTCTGGGCTGTTCCCCAGCTCAGCCTCTCGACATATTGTTGC
Organism: Cadophora malorum; assembly: GCA_017365405.1. Lineage (NCBI taxonomy): Eukaryota > Fungi > Ascomycota > Leotiomycetes > Helotiales > Ploettnerulaceae > Cadophora > Cadophora malorum. The sequence goes on along the minus strand of JAFJYH010000242.1, from coordinate 10,286 downwards.
CGTCACCAATTCCGTTGTCTATAATTAGATGGAATTCGTAATGGTTGCCCGAGAAGCGTAGCCATTACAGAATAGTAGATCGAGTAGCTAAATTATAAATCGGGGCTGGAATAAGGCGCTCGAAATGCCGCAAAATGTGATATCGGTGAGGAAATAGTGAGGCTTGCTAAGCGCTGAGAAAGACGTGTTTCTGCATGCGCGGGATAGCACGCATTACCTTTTGCACTGCCACTCTCTTCTTCCCTTGATGCCTATCTCCCTGAGAATCCTCTCCGTACTGGTTGTATATAATCGTTACCTGTGTCTCTGAGCAACTGACTAACCTCGCAACTGCAATTCACTGTCTTCTCCCAAATTTTCATCTCTGGAACGAATTTCGGCCATGTCTCAATCATCCACTCAGATATGGAACCCATCCTCGGTTTTGGATATAATCACAGCTAGCAATGACATATCCTGTGCTGGTATCAATCTTAAGGGCCTACCTTGTGGTTGGGACCTCGGCACAGAGCCTAAGCAACAGACTCGTCATCTGCTTATTTCAATGTCCCAAAGATCACCTCGCGAAGCGCTCAATGATCTGCCACAACTAGCACGGCTCTGCCTGTGTCAAAAAAACCATCAAAAACAAGCAGCAAAGGTAGTGGCCAAATGGACTCCCATAATCGAACTATATGCCAGCAATCTAGAAGGAGAGCACGCCAGACGAATCCATCAGCCTGTTGGTCATGGAGGCAACACTAGTGGCACATCTGCTGGTGGCGGAGTTCGCGGAACCAGGCCAAGCGGGCAAAAACTCTGTGTCGACGAGATCATAGCAGAAATGGATGCCCTCTCTATTCGACAGAAAGAATTAAAGTCCATGTTACGAGATGCCCAGCTATCTGAGGCCGGATCGGCGCAGACAAGTCCTTTCGAAAATATCACGTATCCAGTCATCCATACCCCGTTGAGTCAGCCGAGTGAGCTGAGTGAGTCGGAGTCCTCAAGATTTGGGCAGGGCCAAAGACGAGGATCGCCATCTTCACGTGATGGATGGAAAAATCGTGTTTTTGGGCGTGGAAAGCCGTCAAACCAGGTATCGCAGACGTAATGTGGCATTATAGTGCCGACGGGGAACGAGCGAATAATGAGGGTGGGGTGGTGTCAGACCTGCGATGGACTTGGAGCGTCAAATTCGGCGGAGCTGAGGTTTGATACTAGAGACACGGAGAAGAACAGCGATAAGGACGATGAAAATAGTGGCAATATTTTTGACAAAGGCAATTGGTATTGGGAATTTTCTTTTGAGAGTCTCGTTAGTCAATGAAAAACCTGTATTGAATCGGATTCGAATTCCAGTACTCAGACATAGCAAGCGTGAACAGAACATTTACATATGGAAAGGACCACAGCTTATCTTGTCAACGCTCAAAACTTGGCTCCGGAAGCCTGATGCCGTGTATCTGTACATGGCCTTTGAGATCCTGCAACGATTTGTGAACAAGCCCCCAAGACCTACACTTTAGGTTGACAGCACTCTATACTTGGCCGGCGGATCTTTTCCCTTGAGGTTACTTCAACACGATCCTTCGTCTTCGAAGGACGGTCAGAGTCAAATATCCTTCCTTCGTAGCTCCTCTACTCGTGTCCACAGATACTGACAAGGCGAAAGACAGGAGCATTAGGTCCAACCTCAAGAGACAGAGTTGGTAGCGTGAGGCGACCTCACTACACCCGCAGAGAGCCTCCATCAGTTCGACGGTCTCAATGGGGGTTGACAACGTGCTAGAGGGGGATATCAATGTTGCGAGTGCAGATGAGGTTAACAGATTGCATTCTCTGAACGGAGAGAATTCTTGACAGCTCCGAATAGTATATTCCCGAAGAAGTGAAGTTGCAAGATGAGAATGATTGGCTGGGAAACACTTTAGGTCGCAGGCGGACCTTGTGGACTCTCGCCACATGATGCTTGGAGAGCACCACGCCGTCAGGTATTAAACCTCCAGCCTTGCAGATAGGGTGCTGACAGATGATTTGCTGCTCTACTGGCACGTCATGCACGTGAATAGGCTCGACATAGTCCTCCATGTGCGAAGGCCGGCGGAGTTCACGCGTTCGTTGGCCGTACGAGAGCGCCTCGTTGCCAGTACAAAATATGCACTGGGTCTTTTCCAAGACGAGGGGAATCTGACTAGCAGGTGCGAGGGAATCGAGAGCCGGAGTAGGCGCAGCACGGCAAACAGGAGATTGCCCCTTGAGAGAATCTTGCAGGTTGGAGAGGGTCGTCGCTAGCGAGTCATGAGTTCCTTTCGCCGCGGAGGCAAGCGCGATCTGGAGGTTAACAGCAGAGACCTTGAGAGCAACGATGGCTTGAGCACTAAGGTCTTTGGAAAGATCGCAAAGGACCAGCTGCAGCTGTGTCCGTTCTTCGAGCTGATGTTCGATGAGAGACTCAACTCCCTCCTCCACCGGCTCTTTTAGCGGCCTGTTCAATTGCCTCTCCATCATTTCATTGTGGATGTAGAAGAAGTAATCTGTGTTCGGCCTCAAGCCCATCTTCCAGGCTCTTTGTCGTAGCCTTAAGCTGTTGGCCGAGTTTCTTATGCGTCTCCCTGGTTTCCTTGGGCGCTCAGTTGATGAACTTGTACTCCCACTTGATCCGGATATGCGACTCTTTGTATCGTTGTTCGAGGACGCCAATCTCTGGATCCACTGCGAGCAGTCGATCTATCGCTTCTCGGGAACTTCCTTTGGAGCGCCAGGTTACATCGAATACTCATGTGGGTGAAAGCCCGGGGTCAGCCCATCATCAGTAATATCGCTCTTGAGATAGACGCCTCGAGCGAGAAGTCGCCTGGTGATGACTCGTCAGAATCATCGGACTCCGGTTTAGAACTGGGCCAGTTAGTGGAAGTATCTTTCGTATTGCTCGCTGGGCCTTATCAAAGTTGTCAGGTGTTTTGTCTCCAGTGCGTGTAGCCTTGGATCTAGTAGAGTCGGATAAGGTAGATCAAATTCTTTTCTGCTTCTGCTCGAAAGGTTAGTATACCAGTTATGGATGCTTAGTGATTACATGCCTTGGGGTAGAAATTGCAACCTCCAAAAGTATGACTCCTTGTACAAACGAAGATAGTCTGAGAAACTTCTTGCTGTTTGATCCAGGTATGCTCCAGCAGTAGCTAATGCAAGTGGAAGTCCATCTAATTCCTTGGCAAGCGTCACAGCATCGGGATCTGGCAAATAAAGTTAAAAAGTACTATTAAACTCAGAACGTCCGTACCTGTCACAAGCCCTTCTCGTCTCGATACGGTCGACAAAAGTTCAAGGCTGTCACGCACATCGCCGAGTTTGCGAATCTGGATTGAATGACCAATTGTGACCTCCGATGACCGTGTGGTGATGATAATTGACCCTTGATATGATTCAGGAAGAAACTTTCTGACATCTATAGACATAGGATCTGTCGTACCAGGCAGCTTCGGATTATCGTAATTATCATAAATCAACAACCACCGTATGTTGTGAGGCAGACTCAACCATGCTTTAACTATGTCGACTATTTCATCGAGGTTTTCAATTGTATCCACGTTGCCAGGCGGAAGAGCTGAGGAGTGTTGTCTCGATATGTGCTTAGCCACTTTGACAAAGCTTTGGTTCACTGAATCCTCGTCCTTGATGTTCAGCCAGAATATTGCCGAGTAGCTGTCCTTGTGCCGCTTCGCATATGCAGCAGCGAGTTGTGTCTTGCCGATTCCACCTAAACCGTGGAGAACAACGGTACAGCGGGAGCCGTCGCCACTGAGTGCCTTGTTTATTTCTATAAGCTCTGTCTTCCTTGCCACGAAGTGTTCGACGTCGGAAACATCATAGAGGCTAAAGGGGATTGAGAAGTCCTCGCGCTTGAAACCTGATCTAGTCAGCAGCTTCCCTATTTTACTACAGAAGAAACAGATATACCTCTTGAAGCCTTGTCAATCTCCTCTCGAAGTCGTTGTGTCGCCTTATCCTTTCCTTCGCTGTAGATGAGCGGCATATTGATATCAAAAATGCCTAGTAGCGAGTATGCTTTGTCTTCCTGGCGAAAAGTCTCGCGACTTGCTGCCCATGACATACGCTCAGCAACGCTGAAATCAGACAAAGGGCTCCCTCGAAGGGCCCTGGCTGGAATGCCTGTTATCTCGCAAATGTCCTGTTCTAAGGAGGCCTTAGTGCCTAGTAGCTCTCCCTCTTCTGAGAAGAAGTCGACTGATGCCGGCGCAATGAGCTCTTGCAGAGTCCAGCCTCGTCTGAACCATGCGCTTTTCCGAAATGTCGATACCCAGTCCTTGTTGGACCCATCAGCCGAATCGGTTCGAGGTCGCGAAACATCTGAAAGATAAACGTAGCACTTGGTCGCATCTCGGTACCAGCGAAACATGGAATTGATGGCTTCCTGAAGCTCGACGGCATTAGATTTATCGATACAGCAGGTGTCCACCCAAAAGTATTGCAGGCCATCACGCCTCGCCTGCTCTCCGCAGAACTGTATCTTGCCGTAGCCAGCCTTGCCTTTGCTCTTGCCGTCTGTCAGATCCTTGGAAGTGACCTCCTCTTCGCCCCATCTGTGCGAAAGTATAGCATACTTCTTGGGTATATCGCCTTCAAAGGACTCGGTCAGGCTGAAGTCGCCGTCGTTATTGTACTGTAGCAGACGCATTATTCGACTAGGTTCGAGGATCGTGAAGAGGAGGGTTCTCGGTAGTAGTTGAGCCGTCGAGATGGCATAGATGCGAACGGTGAAGACTTCGTGTCGGGTTGAGGCTGCGCACTCAGCTGGGCGGCAGCCTCCCGGCAATAGCATCGTCGTACATCAATGGAAGCGTGCAAGACTGGCCCAGTCGCTCAGGCCAGCGTAGGAATACTGGACGTCATAAGTGGCAAAAGATATTCGAAGTCAATCTCGATTGAGCCTAATAAATTCGTGCTGCTGAGAGGGGAAGCTAAAGAAATCTGGGAATTGGGTGATAGGAAAAGAGAGTCAGGACCCAGTAGCCAGTCTACCTTCGATCATCCATCTGTTGCCGATTTCTGGCCTTAAGTCTTAGGCTGATATTTATTAAGTAAGCTACGGCGAAACTACGGCGAAATTACCAAAGCTTTTGCGGGAGGTGGGTTCCGTCCCTTCTAGCCGAGAATAGTTAGTTCCGTCGATCAGAAGTACCGAACGTGGCGGCCCTGCAACTGTTTGCGCTCCACAGTAGCTACAAAGCTTATCAGGGTCTCGGACAAAAAAATAATCGATCTGAAGCTTAGATAAGAACTTTTAAGGTGTGTAAGGGATAATAAGAGATTGTCGGTATAGCTGCGGCAGAGAACTCGAACTAAAGCCTAAATGGAAGCTTCTCATCAATCAGGCGAAAGGGCGACGATACGAATACAAAACTTTCTTCGGAAGGGGTCAAATTGCTCATAAACAGCTGTATAGTACTACTGATTTTTTCTTTTATAGACTCATAAGCTGGTGTGGAGTTTGAGAAGCTTAAGTCAAAGCACCTATGGATTTTCTCGGCACGCAGGGTTTCTGTTGGTTGGGCAATCCTGGTCTCTGAGTAAAGTGTATTATAGTCACGTGGCCACGGGTATATAATCCCGTGGAGGAACCCAGTTCCAGTCAATAAAGCATGCTGCTATCACTTCTTCTTCCAATCCTCAACTGTTTCTCGGCACGCAGGGAGGGAAGGTACTGTGCTAGACACCATTTTCAGCTGCATTAGACGGCGCTTCAACAAAAATGTCTGGAGACGTAATACTGTGTATATTCATGCTCACGCACATTCTCCAGATAGACTTATTTGCTTGCGAGACAACAGTTACGTCCCAGTCAACAATCGCTCTTACACATATTCCTCAGATTTTCAGGTTCTTTCGAGGTCAATCTTATTATTGTTAACAATCAAAAGTTTCCGCAGAGCCAGTGAGGACGGGTGAGAGCTGTTGCTACTCCCTGGCTCCTGGCTCTCGTACAATTTCCTGATTTCCTTCAATCAGTTTCATAAGGCATGAAAAAGGTAAAACGGCTAATTAACTGGGATTTGCAGGAACCGGGAGAGATCTGGTAATATTGAGTGAAGACATGTACATAGAGAGGGGCCTCAATTTGCCCGCCGTCCATAACGATGTAGTGTGCCCAATGGGTGCCGGGAGTAGAGATATGAAGGATATGGAAGTACAGCCTCTAGAGACGCTCCGTCGGCTTGTAATCGATCCCCTTACGCTCGATAACCTGTCGGCGAATCCAATGGACAGCCCGGGTCCTCTAGCGAAGAATCCGAGCTCTCCTAGGTCTAGTTGTGCCCCAAGTCGGGGATTCAAGACTCAATTCTGCCGATGGAGATGGTGCTGTTGGTACTCATCCTTCATCTCAGGATGTTGACTGAACTGACTGTTGTCCGAATTCATGTAATCTTGAAATGCAACATGACTAGATAACTGGTGATGAGGATGGTCCAGACTTCCTGTCCTGACTTGATTGCCCATCGCGTAACTTGTGTCATATCTAGTCCACGCATTGTTGGATGGATGAACCGGTTGGCTCATGAGAGATGGCTGTGGTTGAGGGAGGGGCAAGAAGGGCGCTAGTGATGAATGCGGAGTTGCAGTGTAGAGCTGGCCTGCTGGTGCTGAGGTAACTGGGTTGAACCATCCGCTTGAAAGTATGCTTTGTTGGGGAAGACAGCTGGTGGGATGTAAGGCCGTCGATTAGGATCGATGGCGTTTGGCTGTAAGGCTGGTACTGGTTCATGCTGGGAAAGGTTTGGTCTTCGCACTCTATTTGATCAATTGAGGAGGCGCTGTACTGCATGGAAGAGCCAGTGCGTATTGTTCGCATACCTTGGTCCTCGGCTTGATGGAATTGTTGGTGCTCAGGCATGGAGGGCGAGACCAGAGTCTCTAGTGGTGTTGGCATATGGACTGAGTTGTTGGCCTCACCATCGCCTCCTGAGTCATCGTCAAGACCAATAATGTCGCCATACCGAACGGGAACAAACGTTGTGCCGTCTATAATATGTTAGTTAGCATTGCAGATTCTGTTGGGAGTGTGGATGACTGACCAATCTCCCCATTTTTGTACCGTTCTTGGATTGTGGCGACTTTGAAGATCTCTTTCAGGACGGGCGTTTCTGCTCATTTTCTGGATGCTCCTTGTCTGCAAACCAAGTCGACATTACTTCCATGGTGGCCGCTTCAAGCGCTTTGACATTGAGCTTCGACTTTTCAGCCGTAAGACACTGCTTCTCGGCTGGCTTAATGATCATCTCGAGTATGTGGACAAGAAGACGGATTCGCTCTGATATGCAGTTAGTATACCAATCGTGATTTACAACGGAGAAATACTCACCGGGCCTCAGAAGATGGTCAGGTTCCTTGTGCCGCACACAATTATCGCCTGTGGTATTTGGCCACCACGGAGGAGCTTTCTCGTCGCCTTTGGTATAAGGGTGGTGGGTTTGCTTCTTCGGTTCCATCAATTTGACGAATGCCTTCCCAATGACTTTGCATGCCGATTGTTGCATGTCTTTGAACCTGACAAAGTAGTACGCATGTACTTGATTATTATTGCCAATCTCCATGTCGTGCCTCTGCGTAGGCTGCGACACCGGTATCTCCTCGTTGGACTTGTCTGGATATTGCCCGCCATACTCCTTGTGTCTCCTCTTCACACCTACAGAACCATCCCCCTCAAACTCCTCTGACCTGGACTTGCGGTGGTGTCGTCGACTGATCTCCGATCCACTGCTATGCTTCCGAACATTGTATTTGGCGTCTGGTTCAAACTCGTTATACGTCAAGCTCCCGTCTTCGTGGTATGCTACCAGGATTTGTTAGCCACCACATCCCTTAAAATACTCCTGTGTCATACAAGAACCTTGGTATCCTTCCCGTGCTTCTGCTTTCAAGGCACTGCTCATGAACACATCTCTGACCTGATCTGTGAAGAACTGATCTCGATATGGTTTCAAAGATTGCGAGGTGAAAATTCGGGGTTCAGCCAGATCCGTTTGGACAATGAGAGCCCATCTTTTGAGTCCCGGAATGGTAACATATTCTTTCAATGCTGACTCGATAGTCTTGATTCTGTCAGTCTGAGAACGGCACGGTCAATGGTAATAGACTAACTGGTGCAAGTGCTGGCTCATTGCGACGCTGCACAGGAGGTATAGTTGGAAGTCGCGGCCCCGGAGGTGTATCCCAGAATGTGCTTCGGTCGTTTCGAGACCAATTGCTCTCCCTATGAGGATATAGGCTCCCCGGTTGTAAGGGAGTGCCTCCAGGAAGTTGTTGCATCATTTGGACAATATATACCAGACACAAGGGCTAAAGATGTCAGGTCAACGTGACTGACCAGGGTTGTGGTATTCAAGTTGAACTGTCGTATTGAAGACAGAAGGATCTAGATAGATGGATCAGGGCTCGACAGAGTGGAGCACATACGATGCTGGCAGGTGGATTCCGGTCGCTATAATAGTTTAATTCACAAATGCATGGCATGCAGACAGTGCTAGCGACGTCCAGGGAGTTTGCAGGGTGGTTGATAGCTAGAGATGAAAATACTGAGACAGGAGACGTGACACGGGCGAAGAGAAGAAGAATGACAGGCGGACGAACTGTTTATCTAGGGGGTTTGTCCTCCTTCCATATCTCGAGCCCGGCGCTGAATGGCTGAGCGAGTTGATCTGCTTGCTCTTTTGTGCTAGGGTGGACAGTAGCGTCACCATGGGTGTTGGCCAGCGGTTCCACAAGCCAGAATCCTAAAGTAGACTTGTGTGGAGGTGCTGAGACCTTGGTTGCTTATGATTATACGAAGTAGTACGAAAGGGGGTTTGCAGTGGGTCTCGCCACCCCCGCTGTTTCTGCCGTTCTACAGCTATTTACAGTATACATTAAATCCATGGCGGATGGCGGGGGCATACGTTTTACAAGCTTCGATGCAGCTCACCGCCTTACAAGGGGGTAGGGGCGGCGGAGATCCACCGCAAACCCCCTAATCCCCTTTCGTACACTATCGTGGTCGCCTACGGAGTAAAATACTGTGACCTCGCATCTCCTTACGCGGCACATCATCCAGCAACGGTTCGGCACGGGTGGACCGGAGTGACGGAGGCGCAGGCGGACACCTTGTGAAGCAGCGCTCAAAGCAAGGGATTCCAGCGAGCAACAACAACCTTTGACCAAGTCTATCGAAGTTGTGGAGCGTTCGATGAGTGAGTGCCGGATTCGCAGTCGACCTTCAGAACTACTTGGGCACCCACGTCGAGGGGAAATCTAAGCCTTTCTTTTCTGAATACCATCATCTCGTCGCTGTGACACATCGCAATATTATAGGAGGCAGCTCTGAACTGTATCCTTATTTGCTCACGATCTACATTCTGTGGCGCACAATAATTGGGGGCGATTGTGCGGAAAAGGCGCCACCAGACAGCTTATTGGATGACGGTGGCAACGCGGGTCTGGGTTACCCTTGATTTTTACCACTTATAGCTTGGTTGGGTTCGCGGGGATGGGAAATTTGGAGAAGCCTTATCGAACTACCTTGCAGGCTTGTTTGTGCTTGTGGCACTTCTTGACGCAGGAAATCGCGCCAGATCGAAAAAGAGAGGGCGACTGAATTGTTATCGATCGTGTGATATTAATGCTACAACGATAGAGATGGCTCAATTGGGTATTAGAGACGAGACAAGAGATGGAGATTTACCGCGTGATTTGAGAAACCAAGGTAGTAAAAGCAAAGCTATCGGCGTCGTCAAGTCCCCCAAACCCCTCGCCGAAACTTCTCGATCATCACCATGAACGATACTTCGGCAAGCTCATCCCTTTCGCTGAACGTCCCGTTCGTCGAGAGGCAGCGTCGAGGCACCGGCTCTCTCTCAATGTCTCCATTCTGGTTCAACTATTGTTACTCGCCCGTCGGACGTCTCTGATGGGATCGTAGTATATCCTTTGTTTGCTGGTGTCTGAATCCTGCGAAACAGAAGCAGGGTATCGGTGTTGTTCGTGGCCAGTGAACACATTAATTCCTGAACATGTGTCAGCACACTACTTTACTGTCATAAAAGGTGTCCTGGAGCATGGACGAACCAAGGTTATGGTCTCCATAAACCTACGTCGACACCATCGAATTCCCCCAATTCAAACGCTTTCTTAACCAATGTGTCCTTTCTCCTATTTATTCCCTCGTTCTCTCTCTTTCTTCTCCGCCGCTCGCCTTTGAGTTTGGCGTTTGTAGTATCCATAAGTGTCTTCATGATTAAGGTTCAGGGTCGTCA